>JBBPUC010000153.1:0-40588 GCA_038094375.1 Tubosaeta aff. heterosetosa | reverse complement strand
GCCAAGAAAGAGTTCTAGGCATGACTCCAGAGAAACTGGGGAATATGTTTCTTTTGACGCATCCGTGGTTCCCTCTACAATCACCGTCGCTGGGACACCCAGACTCAGGACGTCGGCAGTGTCGACGCGATACCTGACCCGATTACATCCTAGACATTCCAGTCGTTGTTCCAATCCGAACGAAAAGATTTCCGTTGGTTCATCCTGGCCTACGACGTCGTGATGGGGTACAAATACCTCAAGCGCTAGCAAACACTTACCTGGCGCGCCGCCTCTGACTTGATGATTATACCTTCTGAGCGCAGTGAGAAGATGTCCAAAAAACTCTTCAGCGTCTTGTTGTCGCATGGTCGAAAACTCGACGTGGCCCTTTCCGACAAGTGCTTTGAACCCTGCAGGTTTGAGACCTGTCTGCCAGGGCGCGTTGCCTGCGACAGGATCCGCAAGAGGATCTGAAGGTGCTGTGCAGGCATCAACTTTCGCCGTTAACTCAAAGGGAACCAAACGGACGTTGTACGGTATGCGGGTTGGAGTAGCGACCGCTCAGCAGCCCGTCCGCAAGCTTGAAAAGTTGACATTCGAGGCAATCAGCAGGTAGTGGTTGATTACAGGTAGCCCAATGCGCCGCTGCTCGTTCAGGAACGTATTTTTGAGATGGGGCTGGTGGCAGCTGGCAGTAATACCGTGCTTGGAAGGCGGAAAGCGAAAACAACACTTGTAGGGTGGACGCCATGTAACAACTTTAGGAAAGGACGAATGAGACAACTTGGCTATCACCCAATACAATCCATCCACACCTGTTCCCAAGATTGCTGAGTCCAGTAGCTCCCGGGCCAAAGGCGGGTTTCAGAGCGCTTCCGTCCTCGGCAGTAAGAGAAAAATCAAAGGTCATATTTTGTTCGATTTGCTGCAGACAGTATGAGCGTCCCAGATAATGAATCTCTGAGTAAGAAACGCCTGACCAGCTCTGTCATACTTTTCTCCGTCTTTTTTTGGGATGTCACATTGATCCCGAATGCAGCAAGATGCGTCGCCAATTCGGGATCCACACGCGCGTCGTTACATGCGTAGCAATAGATATCTGAAAGATGGCTAGCCAGTTTGTCTCGAGAATTACGTCTTTACACACCTGCTCCACCTTCAGGCGTAATTGTTCCGAGCTTCACGCAAACCGGATGCTGAGACGCATCAAAGTGTGCCAGAGCATGACCGTTTCCACTGATCCCACCGTACTGCGGACGTCCACACCCAAGGACACCGCAAGATAGGCAAAGCCACAGATTGGTCGTTAACTCGCAAGAAGCGCAGTGCGCGAGCCCTGAGTTCGCTTCAAATCGAGCCTCTACGCTGGAGAGATGGATTGCCCACCTTCAGCGGGAATAGTCCCGCTCGCAAGTTGTTCGAGCAGCAATGTATGCTCACAAGCAATGATTTCCTCTTCCCAAGCCTTGACCTCAGATTGACGGGCGGACGAAAGTGAGTGCATGATCCCGTCCGTCAGACGTCTCGCCTAGCCCAAAAAGACATGCGTGAGTAAGAGCTACTGAAACAAGGCATGGAAAACTCAAACTGTATTGTCGTCTGCGACAATCTCCCTTCCATTCTCAGTATCGCATTGCCAGCACTTGAGGGTAGTGTGATGGTCGTACTTGTCTTCTTCGCGTTCTTGGACGATGGCGAGTTTCGTGATCTTGGCAGGAGGTTCATTGTCTCCCTAATGACACGTAATGAGCTGGTCCCATTCGGGCAGGGAAGGGCAATACGCACGCGACTATCAGGTTTCGGTTTTGTTCTTCGTTTAATATTGAGAGTAAAAGTATGGCCCGATCGTGCGACGTGTGCACGCGCGTGGTGGCGATCCTGACCTAGACATGCGCCGTTGAAACAGACGAGACAAACATCGACACCATCATATCCGTCCTTGCCGCTCGCTCAGTACAGCACGGGAGTGTTTGCCGCGATGGTTAGATCGTGCGCACCTGGTTGTCAAAGCATTGCGTGCACTCCTCGCGATGAACCGATTGGCTAAGTTTTGGCTGCAGAAGCTTTGATAAATTGGACTGATGAGGGCAAGTTGCCATCGTGGAAGAACTGGTCTTGAGACAACTGATTTGAGTACACACGCTGAGCGAGACGCCTCGAGGATCGAGTCTGGTTGGTGGGAACACGATAAGCGACGTAGATGATTAAATTACTACGATGAGAATGACACGATAGCCGCAGCACTGCCACAGGTTGATGCTCTTCAGATAGATGTCACAATGTTTAAACCAAGGCGGCTACGCTGCTACATACATTAAGAACGACAGTAACTTCAGATGTCTCTCGATTGTCATCCCACATTGATCACCCCACATAAGGCACACCTTTGGGAGTGTAGACCGTATCTGGTTTGTTCAGGCATCATCTCTCGCAGCGACCGACACAACCAACGGCAGCTGAGCACCGCGTTCCAATTCCCCATCGATGATTGGAGTCATCAGCGTAGACGGACCGCGACCAACCTTTTCAGATCGTTCCGTCATCGTCAATTCAAATTTTCCAATGATCTCAACGATAAATGCTTGAATCTCGATCACGCTGATCACCAGTCAGTACGCTTCAATCATGTTTAGCGGGAAAATTCGCGCACGCGAAACGCCATCCCAGACATGCGCGGGGACCTCCTATAAACGTCATCCTATCATTTGGAATGTCATGTCAGTGTTGATCCAGACGTCTCATTCAAATACGCCTTACAGATTCGAATACACGCCAATCTGGACGGCCTTCCTCTCACTTGCTACCCCGTCTAGCCAACGATCAGGGTTGAACTCGTGCGCGTCCTCACCCCACAACTCTTTATTACTGTGGGATTCCGGCACCGATCAATCATGGCATTGTATACATGAGGGCGTGCTCACCGATTATATGCGGCGATAGACGCCATTATAGTTGTTCCTTTCGGCACAACTATTTCGTCGATCATGTCCCCCGATTCCGTGGAAATGGGGCGAGATAGAGGAAGGACGTCGTCTCCCCCAGCAACGCGCTGGACACGCGGCACTACAGGATTAAACCGCAATCCTTCCTATCGATGTGATCCATTAGTTAACGTAAGACATACGAAGGACTACTCACCTTGACGATTGCCATCGTGTAAGGCATCGCGTCAAAATCGGCCATTGTGAACTGCGTATCGCCCCGGGATTGGATGGTAGCCTCCGTCCGCCTGATCTCAGCACGGAGTCTAGACTGCATTGTGGGATGCCGTGCCAACTCCAAGAGAAGCCAGCCTAAGGAGTTCGAGGTTGTGTCATGTCCCGCAAACAAAATCGTACTAACGACGGTTAGGCCCAAGATTGTTAATGGTTGCCAGAACACGGGTGCATACCACATTTGCGCCAGGAGCTCCTCTTCCGTGAGTTTGTTCTTTGCCGCTTCATCCATGTTCGCCTTGACTACAAGCGGATGAACAACGCTGATGAGGCACCGGAATCATACGCACTAAGCAAGCTGAAGATGTCCCTGGTGCCCTTACCTGCCAACAGCAACTCAGCTTTCTCGCGCACTAATTCCTTTGCTACTTTTGTGGCCATCCTTTTCATCTCTCGCACGCGTTGTAACCGAGGACTCGACCCATGCTCAGACATCCACTCCAATATCGGTGTCGGAATATACTTGGAAATTTCCCGCGTGAAAATCAGATTTGCAGATGGATGGCCGAAAACATCATTCCTGTACATACATGAACTTAACATGATTAGCCTGAGGAAAGAGGAAAAAAGGACTGACAAAAAATTTTTATATACCTTCGCCAATGGGTGAGCTTCGTCTTTCACTGCACCGAATTGGACGTCGAATGCAGCTGCCATGATGTCTGAGGTATACATCCATACATGTAGTCGAAAGCGCACCTTGACCAATTGCATCCAATGTTCCACGGGAAAGCCAAGGTGGGACATTGATCACGGCTTTTTGGTCCGGACTGTTTCCAATGATCTCCATCCATTTCATACACATCTGGGTAGTGGTCAGGAAAAACCGTGGCCACTTGAGTTGACGTGCATAAGCTTACAGACTCAGCGCATCCCTTGAATACATTCAAAAAGGCTTTGGATTCCGGACCACCGAAACCTGGAAGAAGAATCCTTCTGTGCCGCTTGTGGTCCTCCCCTATTAATTAACGTATTTATCAGTATGTTAGTCGATGGGAAATGGTGAGTTGTGTAGGTACCCTCCGCCCAACTGATCCCCTTGCCATTCAGCATTTTCATCGTGACACGTAGACTGTGGTGTCGTGGGTAATGGTAAGCCAATGTGTTGAATATTCGTTGGAGTGCTTTAGGGTCCGCAATCAAAAGTTGGTCCTCCTGAAGTCGCAAATTAGACGACGAATGTGATATTCGTGAAGAATTGGACTTGCTCCAAAGACAGTCTTGAAGCGAACGACATCCCCATAGAGACCAAGCCATTCAAAATCTGTTTGGCCTGCTGGACGCTGGAAGATCTCCAACAAGTTTCCTGGAGAACGTCGGCATAATGTAAGGGGCGGGCGAGGAAGGGGTTTCATACCGTACATGAACGAGGATGACTTGGGACCGCGGATCTTGGACAAAGATGGACGAGCGAAGCGTTTAAGCACGTAAGCGAGAACAAGAACCATCAACCCCACCGTGACGAAGGCAGGCATGGTGGTGGCAATATGGGCTGACATCCGGAAGGTGGAGAGTTTAAGAGACCTACGCTTACCAATTCATCGGATAATCATTCCACAAAGAAGGCGAGAAGCAATTCTAGAAAGGTGTAGTTCCAGACCTGAAACGCAATAGGCCAAAATGGTCTCCGTGATCGTATCTTGGTATCTGCAATCGATGATGGTTTCGTCTTGCATTAGAGCACATACCACGTAGCTTACCCCGTGGAGATAAAAAGAATCGAGTCCAAGTATATTCTGCACCTCACGACCATAATCAGCGCCCAAAGAAACTGCATTAACAACGCAACCGTGTGCCAAACGTGGGGCTATAGAATGAACCCACCGAAAGTCGGCCGCTCTGGGCTAAATATAAAAGTAGCCAGGCCTTAAGGAATACACTCACCCTTCACATACATTATCGGCGTAGTTCGGAGAAACACAAACTGGCATTCGATGGATCCAGCGAGGTTGCGTATTCGACGACCGAGGCCAGACAAGAGCGTGCGAAACATGCTTTAAATCCGTTCAAAATCGTACCACGATGCTGTGATAACTCAACAAATGCGAGCGTGCACGAAAACAAGCCAGCTAAGCTAGTCCAAATGACACTTGGTGGGAAGAACCTCACAATGCGAAGAAAGTGAAGACGCTCGTGAATTCGCAACGGGGACGAAGAGAACATCTTTCTGGACGAGTCCGTGCACGCAGAGTAGAGCCGAGTCGTGAGAACTTCTTGGTAGCCGACCATAACACCAACGGACCATTTAAACTATAGATGGCACAACGAGTGAGTTGAGGAACGATCAATGGAGCGGCGAAAACGACGGAATTATTCTACTACACATTTCAATCACCCTTCTCAGCTCGCTTGAGCTCGTTGTGAACTGAGATCAAAAGATAATGCCTCGTTTTGACCGGCGTTTAAGCGTCCTGTATCTGGGATCACACAATCTCCAACGGTTCCCTCTAATCCTCACGCGCAACGATCGATACTGCCAGCGGCAGTTGAGAGCCGCGTTCCAACTCACCCTCAACTACAGGGGTCATCAAGGAAGATGGCCCACGGCGCACCCTTTCAGATCGCTCCGTCATCGCCAACTCAAACTTCCCAATGATTTCGATAAGAAATGCTTGAATCTCGAGCACGCTGTTGTCGTAATTAATCAATATAGATATTACATCCTCAGTGAGTTACTCACGCGAAACGCCATCCCAAGCATGCACGGGCACCTCCTATGAATGTCATCCTATGCCCGAGAACGTCAGGTGAGTCCGGTACTACAACATCGACCTTACAAATTCGAATACACGCCAATCTGAACTGCTTTCTTCTCGTTTGCCACACCGTCTAACCAGCGGTTGGGATTAAACTCGTGCGCATCCTCGCCCCACAGCTCCTTATTACTGTGGGATCCCTGATAAGTTTGGGCATATACATATAACGAGTGCAGCTCACCGGTTATATGCGGCGATCGATGCCATTATCACTGTCCCCTTCGGAATGACTATTTCGTTGAGAATTCCACCCGATTCCGTTGAAATCGGTCTGGAAAGGGGAATGATATCATCTGCACTAGCGACGCGCTGAACGCGCGGGAGCGCTGGATGATACCGTAGCCCCTCCTAATTATCTGGACATCAAGATTGGTAATACCAAACATCTGGGGAATTATATACCTTTATGACCGCCGTCGTGTAGACCATCGTATCGAAATCGGCAGTTGTGAGCTGTGTATCCTCGCGTGCTTGGATGGTAGCCTCCATATTGCGGATCTCTGCGCGAAGTCGAGACTGCATTTCGGGATGCCGTGCAAGTTCCAAGAGAATCCAGCTCAGCGTGTTCGATGTGGTTTCGTGACCTGCAAACAAGATTGTACTGAAGAGAGTTGGACGGTTGGCCGAACCATAGAGGCATAATAATGGTACGTACCGCATCTGAGATAATAGTTCCTCTTCGGTCAACCTGTTCTTTGCGTCAGTGTCCATGTTGGCCTTAACTGAAAGATGCTGAGCAACATTAGCAGGCAGCGAAACGTCGCCTACCTAGCAAGCTGAAGATATCCCTGTTCCCCTTTCCGGCCAACAAAGCCTCAGCTTTCTTACGCACCAATTCCCTTGCTACTTCCGTCGCTACCCTTTTCACCTCACGGGCGCGTTCAAATATAGGGCCAGATGCATGATTGACCATCCACTCGAACGCCGATGTGGGGATATATTTGGAAACCGCTTGCACGAAAATCTGTTTTGCAGGTGGCTTCGCGGCAATAACATTCCTAAGGACAACATACTATCGCATCGCATCCATCCAATTAAGGAGAGACTTACATGATACTGTTATACACCCTCGCCAATGGGTGAGCGTCGTCTTTCACAGCCCCAAATTGCACGTCGAATGCAGCTATAGGTAGTTTCAGGGAATATATTTATATCCCATGTGAACGAAATTATATGTACCTTCACCAATTGCATCCAATGTTCCACGGGAAAGCCAGAATGGGATATTGATCACGATATTTTGATTGTTCCCGATGATCTCCATCCATTTTATGCATACCTATGCTGTGTTAAGGAGAAATTAGAGTATTTCACACAAATAGGCTTACAGATTCGGCACATCCCCTGAAGATGCTCAAAAAAGCCTTGGATTCCGGCCCACCAAATCCTGGTAGAAGCACCCTCCTTTGTCGTCTATGATCCTCTCCTGTGAAAAGTGCATATAAGTGACGCAAGCAACGCGACATCTGCGCCAGGTACCATCAGCCCAACCTACCCCTTTTCCATTGAGCATTTGGGACATGGCACGAATGTTGGGCCGCTTAGGGTACCGGTAGGCCGAGGCGTTGAATATCTGTTGGAGTGCTTTTGGGTCTGCGACCAGAAGTTGGTCCTCCTGCCAAAAAGCGTCAAGTCAAGCAATCAATATATGCGGTTGACTGAACTCACTCCAAAAACACTCTTGTAGCGGACAACGTCTCCATAGAGGTTGTTCCACTCAAAGTCTATTTCTCCGATAGGACATTGGAATAGCTCAAGCAAGTTTCCTGGACGACATGAACACGAACACAACAGACGTAAAGAAGAGGTTTACCCAAGAGGAACGAGGATGACTTGGGACCACGGATCTTGGGCAAGGACGGGCGAGTAGAACGCCTGTACAAAACATAGCCGAGAATGAGGGCTGTCAAGCCAACGACCACAAAGCGAGGCATCGACCTGCGATGACGAGGCGGGTACTTACTATGAACAACCATGCGGAAGCCCGAGAACTTATGGATGCTCCGAATGTCCCCGACCGGTAACTGGCATGGTTCGTGATACCTCGGGACGTCTACAAATACATATCGCGTCAGCAGCTGTCCCGGCGCCGAGGAGAAAGATATCTAGCATGATTGTTGCCAAGGTGAGAAGAGAATACCTACATGGAAAAACTTCGGCGCGGAGTCCACCGTTTCAACTTGAATTCGTGGGTTGACACTACCGGCTTAGTAATCCACTTGTATGAACCGTGCTCGAGGAGTGGCTGCGAGTCCTCTTTGCAATACATACTAGCAAAGTGTCTGCTTTACGCACTTGATTGCTTTCATTCATGTTGCCGCTAACCACTTCCAACACGCAGATCCGTCTGGCCTACAAGGGCGCCAAACTCAAGGAAGAGATGTCCCGCCCAGATGGCCGGCCAGAGAAGCTGGACTATAGCATCATGGCGGGTTGCTTCCATTGTGATGCGCCCATCTCGAAATCACTAGGAAACAAGGCACTTGATCTTTCAAGTCGTGTATATGACTCATCCATGCGTGGTCAAAAAGCCATTGGTCTGTTCGGCATGCAAGTCTGCCATTTACTGTTCCAAAAAGGTATGTTCCCGTTGCTTGGAAAATAAGACTCTTACAAGCAGCTGCTACTTCAGTGTCAAATCGCAAATTGGAAAAACGGAAGGCTTGGAACTCTGCGAGAAAAATAAGGTGGGTTGCGATTCCGATCAGATTAAGTGTTGTCATCTGATACCGCTATAGCGCCACATGCTGAGAGTCCCGCAAGTACGAGCTATTCTCAAGCTATTTCCTTGGGGTAAAATCGAATCGGACGACACGTTCGCCGAACCTCTCATCCGTGCTTACTTTGGTGTTTTGGGAGCTAAAGGTTATGGCTACTGGAGCGAAGGTGGCGGGAGCGCTCCACATCAGAGCCAACCAAACGTTATGGGTACCCACGACTATCCTTTCCGCGTCGACCCGGTTGAAGACTATGAAGATGGGTACCTGCTTCTCCTTGGCCGGCATCTTGATGAAAAGGCTGGATGGAAACTCGAAGACAGGTTAATCCCGAAGCTGAATTTTGAACCTGGACGTGAACCGTTGATCGGTTCCTCGGTCGACGTGGTTGACTGGACGTCATGGTACCAGTGGCGTTCCTTGCCTTTGGAGTCTCCTGCCGCACTCCTTATGCATTATCCCCTCACCGTATATCATTTGTTGGTCAACGTCTTGACTGTCGCAAGTCCAGGTTGTGGGTCCCCCGATCACTGACAGACGCTTTACATTCAGTATCTGGGAGCCGAAGTTGAACTCAACATGCTTCCTCTGTGAGCTATCGTATTCTGAGCCTTTGTTGAATCTTATACCGCACTGGTAGTTTCTCAGAGTTGGCGTTCCTATTGCCCTATACCGATATCAAGCTCAAGTTCCTTGGTTACGGTGTATACACGATCGTGCGAAAGCCAAGCAAGAAGAGTATCGCCACCAAGGCAAAACGAAATGAGCCAGTGTACACGTACCAAGGTCCCTCACCTTAACCATATACCTCGAGGGAGCCCACGAATACCGGGAACCAAGCTATATTGAGGCTACAAACGACCTTCCTGATGGCATCATGGCCCTCAATGCCGGCTTGTCTAGCTACACAACATGGGCATCAGTTATCTTGTTCTGCCTCATCGAGGGTGTACCGTTTGCCGTGACGGAGTATGCTGAACAATCCGCTGAAGTACAAAGAGCCTCATTCCCAAAGATAATCCAACATGCGATGCCCAAGTTAGGACCACGCATGAGCGCAGCTCAAGTTGTGGATCTAGTGCAACCGCGGGAGCACCCCATTGAATTTAACCCATTCCAACGGCCTGGTCAACGGCCTATTGGTGCTACGCGGTTACCCAACGCATCCAATGGATTCACTCTGAGGGTCGTTGGAAGAGATACGGTAAAGGGAAAGAAAGAGTACATGACACAGCAACTGCAGCGGCTGGTTGTTGAAAAGGGTATGTCATTGGAAACTTTGAACTAGTTTGTCGAATGATCGAGGGTAGCACCTTGTGCTTAGTACTCCGAATACAGTGTCAGTGAGCCGGTATAGGGGTTTGCGACGCCAAATGCCTGCAATGACAGGGCTGTGACTCAACGCGAACAGGCCAAACATATGTAGCTCGATCGATGGAAGACCCTGAGGGCACAATGACAAAGGTTGTTCAGGAAGCGAGCCCCAGACCACCCAGTACGACAAGAAAACACCCTTAGAGCGACGAGCTCTACGCACGCGACGGCGGCATGCCGCCGCAACGGAGATCGTGGGGGAACGCCGGGCGATGACAATTAATCGCCGGACGCAGTGCTCGAGCACGTGGGTACGGACGCCAAAACGATGTGGAAGAAGCAATGGAACGCGCAGTGCGAACAGTCACAGCACCGAGGTGAAGGAACCTACGGATGGTAAGACGATGGGACTGTTAAACGAAATGACTTGTCAGGAACAAGATCCCAAACGCGATGAAAAGGGTCGAAGCAACGATGTGACCGCGTGGTATCACAACAGGGAACAAATGGCACTCCTAGAGAAGAAGGTTAGGCGACCGGGCAGGCTAGACAAAGAAGGGCACATCAGCACTTCTCTCGCCACATAGTATGATCTGGACTAACGCTGGTATATCGCGCTGATATGCCTACATAAGTTGGAGCAAAGGCATTTCATTGCGAAACTAAGCGGGACTTGTTCACTAACATAAGTATGAAGGAATGTATGCTATGGTTCCCTACGAACCACTCCAGATCTCATTCAATGTTCAACAAGTTGGGATTGCGATACTCGTACAAAGTCAACGATACATGCCGAAACGGCAAAATCATAATGGTGATTTACAAAGCGTTGTCCTCACGTGCAACGATTGACACTGCCAAAGGAAGCTGAGAACCACGTTCTAATTCACCCTCAAGAACTGGTGCCACCAAGTTAGTCGTCCCGCGACACACCCTTTTAGATCGTTCCGTCATCGTTAGTTCAAACCTGCCAATGATTTCGATGAGAAATGCTTGAATCTCGATCACACTATCAATCGCCGCTGGTCAGTGGGAATTTATAGGACGAATGTGAAATGTTGCGCACGCGAAGCGCCATCCCAAGCATGCACGGGTACCGCCTATGAACGTCATCCTATAATCGACAATATTAGAATCCATCTGTGCACATCTGTCAGTGAACCTTACAAATTTGAATACACGCCAATCTGGACCGTTTTCTTCTCGCTTGCCATACCATCCAGCCAACGATTAGGGTTGAATTCATGTGCGTCCTCACCCCACAGCTCCTTATTGCTGTGGAGCTGATAAGCCATGATGTATATATAATCAGAAGCACGACGCACCGGTTATATGCAGCGATTGACGCCATTATCCCAGTCCCTTTTGGGATGACTATTTCGTTGATCACTTCACCTGATTCTGTGGTAATGGGTCTAGCAAGTGGAATGATGTCGTCTCCACTAGCAACACGTTGGATGCGCGTGACCACCGGATGATACCTTAATCCCTCCTAATCATGTGCCGGAGCGATCAGTCACATAACAACAGTACTTTCGATATAATTCACCTTGAGGACTGCCGTCGTGTAATGCATCCCATCGAAATCGGCGACTGTAAACTGAGTATCACCACGTGCTCGGATGGCCGTTTCCGTCTCCCGGATCTCAGCACGGACTCCAGACTGTATTTCCGGATGACGCGCAAGCTCCAAAAGGATCCAGCTCAGGGTATTTGACGTGGTTTCATGACCTGCGAACATAATCGTACTAATAACTGTCAGGCAAAAATCAAACACAGATAAAAACAGCACCACATACCGCATCTGAGCTAACAATTCTTCTTCGCTCAACTTGTTTTTTGCCTCGGCGTCCATGTTAGCTTTGACTGGAAGACGGTGAGCAAGGCCAATGGAATAATAAAGATATCGCCTACCGAGCAAGCTGAAAATATCTCGGCTCCCCTTGCCTGCCAACAGGGACTCTGCTTTCTCATGCACTAATTCCTTTGCTACATGTGTAGTGACCCTTCTCATCTCCCGTGCACGTGTAAGCCGATGGTGTGATCCGTGACGAATAAACCATTCCAAAATGGATGTCGGAATATACTTGGTAGTTGCCTGAAGTAGTATCTGTTGTGTAGAGGGACGTCCGAAAATGTCGTTCCTATGTATAATATAGTTGAATATCAGGAAAATGGAGATCAGGACTAACAATGCATTCTTATATACCATCACCAACTGATGGGTATCATCTTTCAAGGCGCCGAACTGCACATCGAATGCAGCTGGTGGAATATTAGGGACACATATATCCGCGCACTTGCCGAAGGCATACCTTGGCCAATCGCATCCAACGTTCCGCGCGAGATCCAACTCGTGATATTAATAACGACGCTCTGGTCTGGATTGTTCCCAACAATCTCCGACCATTTCATGCACATCTACAAGTGTGAGTAAAGGCGGGACGAGTCGACATGTGTGAGCTTACCGATTCAGCGCATCCTTTGAAGATATTCAAAAAGGCCTTGGACTCCGGACCACCGAACCCAGGAAGAAGAACCTTTCTTTGCCGCTTATGATCTTCCCCTGTGACAATGCCTGTCGGTCTTCTGTTGTCAAGTAGCCTGCGCTACGTACCCTCGGCCCAAATGATCCCCTTTCCATTCAGTAGTTGGGATACAATTCGGTTACTGTGTGGCTTCGGGTAACGGTATGCCGAAGTATTGAATATCCGTTGAAGTGCTTTCGGATCCGCAATCCAGAGCTGGTCCTCCTGAACCCATGACGTGCAACATCAGCTACTGCGTCAATATGTTGTCTTTGCTGAATTGGACTCACTCCAAAGGCAGTCTTGAAGCGCACAACGTCCCCATAGAGCTTCTGCCATTTGAAGTCAATCTCACCCGCAGGACGCTGAAAGATCTCCAACAAGTGTCCTAACAAAAGTCAGTTCAAGACTGGAGCAAACACAATGGATGAACACGCCTAGGAAGAACGAAGGTGACGTTGGGCCGCGGATCTTGGATAAGGATGTACGAGTGAAACGTTTGAACAAGGCGTAAGCGAGAGCGAGAGCTGTCAAACCCGCCGCCACAAAGCCAGACATCATAGTGAAGTGGGACAGGCAGACTGAGACACACTGGACGTGCGGAGAGTTAATAAATGGCCCAAATGACCCTGAACGGCAGTGAGGTCTTGCCGATTTTTCCGATGGACTGTCTCTAAAGAGGTGTAGGCGCACCTCTAGAAGGCAATCTGAAACGATGACGAATTGAACAGGAAGACTCGGCTAACTTACTGGTCTCATGACACTGCACCTCTTACTTGTATTAGTCAAGTTGTGGTGTTTGCAGTCATCTATCACTGCGGCGCCCATTATTAGAAATAAGTTTGAATTCTGTCTGCAAATATGTATCGCGTCAGCGGGTACCAAGCACCGAAAAGAGGGCGATTTGCGGTTATAGATGAGCTTTGCCAAAAAGAAGTTGATGCTGGGGGGTGATTCCGGGCCGTTTTGACAGATTGCTCCTTACGTGCGCAAATCCAAGACCTCTATGACTCTAGTGAGCACTGCAGAGAATGAGCACAGACAATGTCTTGGTTAATGCTCGAGTCAGTGGTAGTTGATCCGGGATCCACAACACTTGACGTCAGTGGTACAGTCCTGGAGGAACACCAACATCGGCTGCGAGAGACCAAAAGGTGTCAAGTTCAACCATTGTATCCTTATACCATCTGATCTTATACCAAACTAGAGCAAGAAAATCACGACCTCTTGTAAACGACTAGCCTCTCTCGACCCTCATGCAGTGGGATTGAATATTCAGGAACCCTATCGAGGACTTTCTCCCAACCGTCCCCGAGCACCTCAGCATAGTAGCCGGGCTTCACTAAGAACGGTGGCCCAGCATCCTCCATGCCCAGGCCGTCGAGTGGATAGACGAGTGTGACGAGGTAACCACCAGGCTTTACCAAAGCGGACATTTGTTTGCCCCACTCAATTCTGCGCACCGGTTGTAATGCAGCAAAGAATCTGACGGACTGTTCGTCACAATTGTACACTGTACACAGCTGTGTAAGCCTACTCACGTGTAGTCGTATATCACGGCAAATCGCTGATCATCAGAGACTGAAAAGTCGAAGAAATCAGCCACCTCAAACGATACCTTGGGGCCTGGAGCTCTCAGATTACCCGCGTGAAAGTGGCTGTCGAAGGTCAATGCGAACTGATTGATTGCGACTAGTTTTAGAATCTCACTCGCGCGCGGCCTGAATCGCTGTGGGCGATAGATCAATGGCCAATGTGTCGAGACCCAGGTAAGACGCAATGAAAGTTGCGTCGTAGCCCTAATTTAGGTGAGCTACTCGGACGACTATGAACCTTAGCAAAGCCTACCCTGCCACACCCTGGGACGAGAGCGCGGCCAGTCTTGGGAAGATCAAGTTCGTTTGACAAGATAAGGTCGTGAAGGGGTGGCTGAACATCCCCTGCATCCCAAGGTGTCACTCCAGCTTTCCTAGGGGAAACAAGGGGTCAGCTCAGGGCTCGCACTCGTTGCAGGCATCCAAACCATGTGTCATCCCAACCACTGGGGTTGTCATTGACGATGCGACCAAGCTCTCTGTAAGCGGCCACGAGGGCCTCAGACAGTACAACAACCATGCTTTGGGGAAGGGATGGTTACTTTGCAAGTTCCAAGAACATCCTTTTATCACTCTTGAGTGAGTGCCATCACGTACAAACATCCCTCTCTGGAAATCCGAGCTCACCTACTTAATTATTACGCGAGCCTCGATCCGCTTATTGCGGAGGCAGACTGATCGTGTATCATTGTTGTCTTATCTATTCCGGTGACGTCTCTTCCGGTTGAACGTGTTACCTAGTAAATCTGATCAAGGGAAATTTCTTCGACTACCTTAGCATCGTTTACCATCTAATTTGGTGTAAATTTTCCAAACCGGGTTGACCGCGCGGAGATTCCGAGATGGCCCTGCGTTTTCATCGGTCGCCACCACGGCGCATTCTGGGATAGTAGGTATCCAGCCAGTCTTGGGGCGGTGGCAAGTACTGCGATTCAACCACCGTTGACATTATTTAACCGACATGACGTTCTAGTACAATGCTACATGTGCTACCAACTTTGCGCGGGAATAATCCCAAAAACAAGACGAAAAAAGTGTAGGTCTTCTTCGTCCCTCCCTCCACGTTCAGCAATTGTCCTCGCGTTCAACGACCGAATCCGATGCCGCAGCCGCGAGCTGCGTTAACTCCAATTCATTACTTAACGATTACCCGAGTCATCATGTCAGACGACACGCGCTTTCAGCACGTTCCGTCATCCTCGGTTCAAACCTGCCAATAGGAACACTTGAATCTCGATTACGCTATCATTCGTCGCCTGGTCAGCTGCCCCTTTCATGTCAAGAATTATTGTACGGTAAACGCCATCCCAAGCATGCGCACCAATCGATGACATTCTCAGGCTATCAATTTAAGCCTTTGAGTTAACTCAGACAGTATACAAACCCGCCTTTACAAATGAGAATGCGAGACACCGATCTGAACGATTTTCTTCTCGCTCGCCACGCCGACCAACTAGTAATCTGGATTGAGCTTACAGTGTGTGCACCTTCTCATCCCACTGCGGATTAACGCGAGTACATCCACTTCGTGCATAGCTTGCCGGTTGTAGGCAGCAATCAACGCTACTTACTATCCTTAGGAATCATCATTTTAGTATCACACACTGACAATAGGTCGCTTTCACCAGCAGTACGGGGGATGCGATCGTCCACGCATCTGATCAATCATGAAGAACGAACACTTGAGATATTAGGTGCCATTATGACCGCCGTTGTATAGGTCATTGTGTCGAAACCAGCAATGGTGATGTATGTCATCACATGTCCAGACAGCAGCGTAATAGGCGTCTCAGTGTTCTGAACTTTTGAAACCACACACGCTAGATGATCTGTGAAACAATAAAAACATAGTCTGACGCAGATTTGCTAATCTTCTTCCCTCAATTGCCATCCTCACGAGCGGCAACTGAAACAGCCAACGGTAGCTGAGAACCATGTTCCAACTCACCCTCAACAACCGGGACCATCAAAACTCCAGGTCCACGGCGTACCCGTTCAGATTGTTCCGTCATTGCAAATTCAAACTTGCTGATGAATTCCACGAGGAACGTTTGGATCTCGAGGAGGCTGACGTATATGATTTGTTCAGCATCTTTTTGGGTGGGAAAGGGAGCGCACGCGAAACGCCATCCTAAACACGCACGGGTGCCGCCCAAGAACGTCATTCTGCAGTGTATTGTGTGAGAATCAATCCGGACGCATTCTATCTCATGTCTTACAAGTTCGAATACACCCCAACTTGGACGGCCTTCTTTTCGCTTGCAACACCTCCCAGCCAGCGATCGGGGTTAAACTGGTGTGAATCCTCGCCCCACAAGTCTTTATTACTGAAAGATTTCGGTGCCGCTCAGTGGTAGTACATTATCTTGCGAACAAAACTCACCGGTTGTACGCGGCGATCGACACTACCAGCCGTGTCCCTTTCGGAACAGCTATCTCGTTGATCGCCTCACCTGATTCTGTGATAATGGGTCGAGCAAGAGAGAGAATGTCGTCATCGCAAGCAATACGATGAACATGCGGCACTACTGGATGGTAGCGTAATCCTTCCTAGTCATAAAGCCTTCGATGAGTAGTGTAAGAAAGTTTGTAGAGAACCATGCACCTTGATGACTGCAGTCGTGTAAGGCATCATATCGAAATCAGTAATTGCAAACTGCGTATCGCCGCGTGCTAGGATAGCGGCTTCCGTCTCACGGATCTCAGCGCGGAGTCTAGACTGCATCTCGGGGTTACGCGCAAGTTCGAAAAGAACCCAGCTCAGCGTGTTTGACGTGGTTTCATGTCCCGCAAGTGGGATAGTGCTGGCGATCGTGAAGCAAGAGAAAGAAGACGGGGATGAGATGGTGGTGCATACCGTATCTGAGATATCAGCTCATCTTCCGTCAACTTGTTCTTCGCTTCTGCGTCCATGTTGGCCTTGACTGCACAATGATAAATAACGTGTATGAAGCACCAAAAAATCGCCCACTAAGTAAGCTGAAGATATCTTTGCTCCCATTGCCAGCTAGCAAGGATTCAGCTTTCTCGCGGACCAAGCCCTTTGCAACATCAGTGGCCATCCTTTTCATTTCGCGTGCGCGTTTAAGCCGAGGGTTTGTTCCATGATCGGTCACCCACTCGAGCAGTCTGGGGGGGAAATACTTGGAAACCGCTTGGACGAAAATTTGCTCTGCAGACGGACGCCCGAAAACGTCATTCCTGAAAACAGCGTAAAGTTACTATACGCTGGAACGGCCTACAGAGGAACTGACAACATATTGTTATAGATCTTTGCCAGGGGGTGTTCATCGTCTTGGATGGCTCCAAATTGAACGTCAAACGCAGCTGGGAAGTTCAACTGTATTTTTTTTTCCATCGCGTTTGTACAGAAACGTACCTTGGCCGATTGCATCCAATGCTCCACGAGAGAGCCAAGCTGGGACATCAAGGACAACTTGTTGGTCTGGACTGTCACAGATGACCTGTATCCATTTTGTGCATATCTATATCTCCAGTAAGATAGATGACCGAGCTAACTTGGCACACTAACTCACTGATTCGGCGCATTCCTTGAAGATATGCAAGAAGGCTTTGGTTTCTGGTCCACCAAACCCAGGAAGAAGGACCTTTCTTTGCCGCTTATGATCTTGCCCTGTCAAATGCTTATTAGTATTCGATGTGCTGGAGCACTCCGTGCCAAGTACCATCGGCCCACACGACGCCCTTTCCGTTTAGCATTCGCGACATCACCCGAAGATTGGGTTGCTTCGGAAAACGGTAGGCCGAAGTATTGAATATCTTTTGTAGCGCCTTTGGATCGGCAATCAGAAGCTGGTCCCCCTAAGTTCCATGAAAGCATGGGATCAGAATTGATATGGTACTCGCAATGAATGGTACTTGCGCCGAAGACTGTCCTGAAACGAACGACATCCCCATAGAGAGTCTGCCATTCAAAGTCGCTCTGTCCAACAAAACGCTGGAATAGCTCGATCAAGTTTCCTGGAAAACCTCAGTAATGATGATGAAAGACCGAAATGAGAGTGGAGTTACCGAGGAGGAAGGAAGATGACTTTGGACCACGGATCTTGGACAAAGGCGAGGGAAGAAAGTATTTAAATGAAGCATAGGTGAGAACGAGTATTGTGAAGCTGGGCACCGCAAAATCAGACATCATGGTGTGCAAGCGGTACGAGGAAACATACGGACATTCGAGCTTATCAATCTCTCCGAAGGTCTCCGCATAATACTGACAGCACGGCTCAACGTTGATGCTTGTCCGACCTGTCGGATGTACGGATCCTCAATGAAGCCATGAAACCACTGTAAAAGCAAGCCACGGGGATATTCTAGTAATGCCAGCGGCTTGGAACGGGCGAAGTAGAACGTGCCGGAAGAAACAGTGTGAGTCGCTTGTGACATGACACAGGAGGCCTGGCTCTAATGGCATTCCTATTTCTCAATCGATGCACTCTGATTAGCCATGTTTCTAGTTAGGGCTAGAAACCCGACAGCTGTGGCTGTTTATTTGAGTTTGGACCACACCCCACCTTCAAGATTCTCACTTGGAGCATGCGCCAATGGGCATCCGCGACGAGACTGACCTACACCATTAATTTGCAATGCGGTGGTCAAGAATGGTGCAGACGGAAGCGCGTTGCGTTGGGAGTGTGGAATGAAAAATCCAGACTCCATGAGAAATGCTGCGGACGAAGTACAAAGAACTCTCCGGACTCTGGAGTGCCACCTAAAGTTTGTAAAATCAGCAACGACCTCGATACGGAGCGCAAGAGAGGTTTCTTTATCACCTTTTCTGGTGGCCACCGGTAGTCACGGAGACAATGACAAACCATCAACATATCAGGTCGAGATCAAGCGTTGGCAGTCATAGCAAACAACATAAGCAACAACGTTCTAGGGTGAACGAATGAAAGAGAAATTCTGCGGAAAACCGATTGTATTATGTAAGTCTCGTTGGAGCTTTAGCTCTGACTCTGCCATAGCGATTTGTCACGCAAGCAAGATCAACTTTTGGACACTCGATGTAATTAGAGGAACGGAAGAAGCAAAGAAAGGCTGGATTTATAGGATGAGATCAAAAAGATAGTGTACTAGAACGTATGTCAAGTGAAGATTACCCCCGATGATCATGACGAAGTAGGGACCGTGGCACAACGAGCGGAAATCCCAATTGGAACGGCACAGATCAAACCGGAGACTATCAAAGAGAGCACACTGAGATGGAAGAACTGTGAGCCCTCGAGTGATGAAAATCGAACCCGTTGACGTACGTTCGATCAACAAGGAGCTCAGCATACCTGAGTCAAGTTCGATATGTTACCTGGATTATTCTGCAGTTCGTACTGCTGGACAATTTTTATGTAAGCGTACCAACTGAGTAGGCTTTCAATAGGCCAAGTAGTAGCGTTGCCTTCGAGCACAAGTTAGTACCATTCCTCAAGCACTGTCCTCACAAGCAGTAACTGAAACGGCTGAAGGCAATCGAGACCCCCTTCCCAATCCATCTTCGATAGCTGGTACTATGAGAACTCCAGGTCCGCGAGATATCCGTTTGGGCCGTTCTGTCGTCGTCAATTCAAACCTGCCTACGTTTTCGATGAGGAATGCTTGAATCCCGATTAGGCTGTCATATGTGACTGGTCCAATGTCTTTGTTCTCGGTGTAAACAAGGCCACATGCGTAAAGCGCCGTCCGAAGCATGCATGGGTGACACTCAGGAATGTCATCTTGTTGTTTGTCGAGCCAGTGGAGACATGCATGCTAGCACATCTCACAAGTTCGAATACATGCCAATGTGGGGGCCTTTCTTCTTACTCGCCGCCTCATTCAGTCAACGATCAGGATTGAACTCGTGTGTATCCTTGTCCCACAGTTCTTTGTTGCCGCGGGACTCCGGCACTGATCAGCGATAGTATGTCATTACGAGCACTGCTCACCGGTTGTATGCGGCAATCGACACCACTATTCGCATCCCTTTGGAACGCTTAATTCATTGATCTCCTGACTGCTGTCGTGTAAGGCACCACATCAAAATCGACAATAGAAAAGCGTGTATGGCCGTGTGCTCAAACAGCGGCCGCCGTCATGCAGATCTCGGTGTGCAGTCTAGATTGCACTCTGGGTCCCCGCGCAAGCTCAAAGAGGATCCAGCTCGGATATTTGACATAGTTTCACGTTCTGCTAAGCAGCAAATAGTACTGATCATCATCAAGCAAACAATAGGAAACAGGGATAAAATGGTGGGGCCTACCATATCTGAGAGTAACACCTCTTCTGAAAACTTATTCCTTGCCTCTTCATCCATGTTTGATTTTACTGGAAGATCGTGAGTACTATTGGCGGACGGCGTCAACATCGCCAACCAACCAAGCTGAAGATGTCTCTACTCCCTTTACTAGTTAACAAAGACAGGGATTTTTCGCATGGCGATTTTTTTCACTACGTCAGTCCCCGTCCTTTTAACCTCTCGCAGGCGCTGAAGCCTAGGGTCCGATCCACCTACTCTAGCACCCTTGGTGGGAAACATTTGAAAGTTGCTTGCATGAAAATCTGTTGTCCAGGATGTCCAAAAACATCACCACTAAAAATAGTAGAGTCGTGCAACACGAGAAGGCTCCCTGATGAACTATCAGCATATTGTTATAACTCCTTGCCAGTAGGTGTTCGTCATTTTGGTGACTTCCAAATTGGACATCAAACCCAGCTGGATAGTCTGAGGACAGATTTTTGTTGCATTAAAGCGAAGTCATACCTTTGCCGATTGCATCTAACGTTCCATGAGAGAGCCAGCCCGAGACATCAGATACAACCTCAGCCTGTGGCCCATCTGAAATGACATCCATCCATTTCATGCACGACTACGCTCCTGGAATGGCCGTAAGGTTGGGCCAAATTCGGTACGCATGAACTTACAGATTCAACACATTCCCGAAAAATTGGAAGAAAAGTCGAGATTTTTGGAGCACCAAATGCTGAAAGGGTGACCTTTCCCTGCCGTTGACGATACTGCCCTGTCAAACCGCTATCAGGGTCCGAGAATTAGAGTGCTCAGTGCCAAGTACCGTCAGCCCGCCTTTGCCAATTAACATTTGTGACATCACTCGGAGATTGGAGAAACGGTAAGCCGATTAGTATTGCCATTACCATATAAATCAACACTCTCACGACAAATCAAACTCACCCAAAGACGGTCTTGAAGCGAATAACCCATAGACTCTGCCATTTAGAGTCGATTTGGTCAACAGAATGCTGGAATAGCCCGGTCAAATTACCTAGTAAACGTCAGCGTGATAAAGAACAAGTGGGAGTGGACACGCCGAGGAGGAAAGAAGAATGCCTTGTGGCCGGAGATCTTGGACAAGGGTGAGTGAATAAGGTATTTGAGCAAGGCATACTAAGTGAGAACAAGTGCCGTCAAGCTCGGCACCACCAAGTGAGCACAAGCAGACATACAGAAGATGATTGAGCCTATCAATCTCCCAAAGGAGCTGTGCGCGTCAAGAAACTGACAGGCCAATTATGACATGCCATGGGATCCGAGCTTGATACCCAGTCCGTAATCTGTGCCCTTTCAACGCGTAGAGGCATGTTTCCTTGTCCCAGGGTATTTAGTTACGCGCTTCGAGATAAAATCGTGAACGCACAAAAAGTTATTGGTCCATCTGGACTCTCTGAAATCGGTTGAGATCAAAGCCGTACTAATTCAAGTACAGTGATCACAATAAATTTATGAAGTGTTGCTAGACGCTCGTAGTGAACCTGAACGCTACGCACGACTTCCACCGCTACTGCCATAGCACGTTCGCATGGACTTTCTTTCCCAAACCTACATTGCCCTTCGAGGGCCGACGGGTGCGCCGCAGTCGCCAGCGGACACGATCGCGAAGCTGAGCGACCGACTTTCTCCCTCAACACTCCTCGCCGACAGACGTGCCGCCGTCCTGTCACTCAAAGGCCTCACCCGAGACTGCAAAGCAGAAGTTGGCGAAAATGCCTTGTCCGGGCTCATCCAAGTCTTGCAAAACGACGCCGAGATCGACGCGGACACTGGAAAAGCCGTTCTCGAAACGCTCCATCATCTGTGCGAGCTCGACGACGCGACCAAAGAACTGGGCCTCAGACATACTGACCACTTCCTCGCCGACGAGCAGGCGACACATACTCTGTTCACCCTTCTCGCTGACGCTCATTTTTACGTTCGCTATGGGACATTGCAGCTTTTGGCAACTTTGCTTCAGAACAGGCGTTCGGTGGTTCAGGGCTACTTTCTCAAAGCACCCAACGGTGCACCCAGCATTGTATCTGTGTTAGAGGATAAGCGTGAAATCATACGGAATGGTCAGTCAAACGCTTTCTACGGACATGCGTTTTGACGATGATTCCTAGAAAGTATCGTCATGATACAGCTACTAATCTCTCAGAGCCCTGATATCCAGAAAGTCCTCGCCTTTGAAGGCGCGTTCGAGAAGCTCTTCAACACTGTCACTCAAGAGGGCGGGGTCGAGGGTGGTGTCATCACTCAGGATGCGCTGCGGTGCGTAGATGGCTTGTTGCGTTTCAATGCTTCCAATCAGGTGCGTCTTTTACCCCATTGGTTGTTGACGATCCTGACTTGAGCAGAGTTACTTCCGCGAAACTTCACTACCAGCTCTGCTGTGCTCCCTGCTTCTCTTCCCGCCGAATCTCCAAATGCAGGATTCTCCTCCTCAAGAGTTTGCATTGCAATTCTGGGATCAGCAAAAGACGGCAAACGTATCTCTCGTTGTTGGGATCATGGGCATGCTTGTCGGTGCCAAGGGTGGTAGTGTCAGTGCCCTCCTGGTCAACTGGCATACTCACTGACTCTTCTGTAGAATCAAGAGACCTTATTGTACGTGCGGTGTTTTATTGAGCTCGCCCTTGCGTCAAATGCACCAATATCCGTAAAGACACAGGTAAGCGTTTATTTGATGTCATTTTCTAATCTCATGTTCGCTAGGTCCTGCGCCTACTTCCCAGCAATGTTGCATTTCCCTTGTCTGACGTCATCCTGACACCTTACATGCCTGTTCCTGAAACGAACGGGGAAGAATGGGACAGATTAGAGCCGGCATCCGCACTCGATGTGCTCGTAGAGCTAGTCCTACATGGCGAGTACAATGGTCTGTATGGTGATAGACGATCGAAGGATGCGCTTGAATTGCGCGGCGCTGCACTCAACGTATTCGACGTAAGTGCTCCATCCCAACTTTTACCCCGGCTCACTTGCGTATCTTAAAGAATTTTGTCCACAAAGAGGAGATCAAGCAGGCGATCGTTCAAGGCATGCTATCTCCAGATGGTCTGTTTTCCCTCCCGCGCGTTCCGGATGTTTATCTCATCCTTGATACAGCCTCGACGTCAAGCCCTGTGGTTTCTCCACTCCTTCACGCCCTGTGTATCCCACCGACCTCCCCACTCAATGTCATGAGCGTCACGACAACCCACTTTGCCACTCTCCTCCTTTCACATTTACTTGCATCTTCTCCACGTTGTAAGGCACTCGCGCGATCCATTAAACCCTCTCCAGCCCTCGCCCCCTCTACACCCAGTCAAAGTCAGTTTTTCGTACCGGCTGATGGTGCGCTGCCACCACCCAGCGCTGAGGAGCAAGACGAAGACGACGTACCCCAGAGTCTCATCCCCTTGTTTTCTGAAAATCTCTCCCTGTCTTTCTTGTCTAAATCGCGGGTGGACAATACGAGCGAAAAGGAAGTACGCGAGTGGGAACGGCTAATCGTAGGGTATCTTGGTTTGCTAGCACAGTGGCTTTGGGAAGATCCCAGGGCGGTCCAGGAATTTCTGGAAGCCGGTGGGTTGGCCGTGGTGAGTGTCACATTGGGACCTGTTCGTTTCCCTGACCGTTTTTTTTGTTACGTCAAGCTCGTTGAACCCATCAATCAAACATCAGAGGCGGAGAGCCTCGTTCCCGGCCTGTGTGCATTCCTCCTCGGTATATGCTATGAATTCAATCGCGAACCCGGAGAAGTCACACGGTGGGTCATCGTTTCCTATGTATAGCTCGGGAGCATTGATCTTTACTACTACGCAGATCGACAATTCATCCGATCATTTCACGACTCGGTGTCGACGCCTTGATCGGTCAGATGACGCGTTTTCGCGAAGACGACCGGTTTAAATCAGTCACGCCCGAGTCAATGGTACTGTCTTCACGGTCGTCCGGCGTCCAAAACCAACCCGCCGATCAAGACGGTGAGATCTGGCTCGACTGGACGTTTGTCGATTTCTGGAAATCGAATCACTGTGTGTGATCAATCAAAAGGAGATGGATTGAACTGATGTTGAACGGTAGATGCGGTACAGCGTGGGTTAAGTACCGATCCAAATTCCCTGTCTTCTACCTCGTCTTCGGGTGCGTTTCTTTGTTATTGTCGGGACACGGCTGACCGTTGCGTCAGGTCAAAGTGCTGAATCGGCCATGCTGATCAGCTCGCTGCGCGAGGTTATCCGGACACAGGCGAGCGAGATCGACGCGCTCCATGCACAGCTCAAAGACCTCTCCACGCGCTCCTCTGGCCAGGTTTGTTCCCTCCCTCTTCTTTTAGACACCGCTGACACCCAGCAGCTCCAAGAGCTCCACACGCGTATCGCCGAGCTCGAATCGGCGCTCGGCGAGGCGGAGATGCAGAGGAAGGACGTGGAAAAGGAGCAGGAGGACCTGCTCGTATTGCTGGACGAGATGAGTACAAAGCGGCGGCGGGACAAGGAACGAATGAGAGAGGCGCGGTTGGAGGTGTCGGAGGACGAGGGGGAGGTGGAAGATGAGGACGACGAGGAAGTTTAGACGATGAAACACTTGCATCCGTGTATCAGGCCGAGCTGCGGCGGTAGTATGAACTTTGCATTGTGGAAATTGCAAAGTACCTTTGTGAACAAGAATTGGCCACATTCAACAAGAACATCGACCAGATATGGATCAAATGCTGCCTTGAACAAACCTGCAACCCACTTGAGTCCCTGAATGCTGTGACCGTACGTGCTGGTATTGAATGAACAAGATGCCTTGTCCTCGCACCCATCGACCCAAGGTGTTGGAGGCTCAAAATAGAGAAGTGCATCAAGGGGACAAAGGAAGTAAAGCACGACTCGAGGTTTACAAGGCGGTGGACGACCGGAAAAAAGTACTGGAGTACGGACTCACGTCAGGCTCGCAACAAAGAGCATTAGTAAAACGTGTGCGAATTGATCTAGTTCTGCCAAAACAACTCACGAACGACAAGCAGTCGACGAAGAGGGCACCTGGTTTCAATGAGTTCAATCAGAGTGGCCCTGCAGTATAATATCAATGTATCCCAACCTCACCTTCTGTAATCACGACGACCAATATTGGTGCCTACCCAGGCAGCTAGTAAAGGTCACTATGCTAGCGATATATTTTCAGGTTACAGCAGATATTACTACGGTAAGTGAGTTTCCAGCTGTTGAAAGCGAAACGATCAAGGAAATATATAAGTACAGGGTATGGTCTCCGAGCTGAATAGAAAAAGGGGGAAGAAATCATAACCACAAATCACACTGCCCGACCAATCGATACCGTCATCCACGCGTCCCACCAAGTCGCGCACCGCACCTCCTCCCCAAACCCGCGCAGAACTTCGAGCACGCGCCACACGTCACCCCAATCGCTCCCAAGTCCAAGGCTGACGCGCACGACACCGAGCTCGCGTCCGACCAGCACGTCGAGCTCCCTGCGCGTCGTCCCGTCGTTCAGGCTGTCCATCACGTCCTGCACGCCGAGCATCGCAGCAGCGGCGCCAGGGTTGCACATGCAGCCAGTGCGCAACGAGATGTTGTGCGACGTCGCGACGTGCTCGACAAAGCTGTTGGGGAGCATTTCCCCAGTTGGCTGTCAAGAGGTCATGAGTATGCCAACGACAGGCGCACAGAGACTCACGGAGAGGACGACAAATGAGACGGTTGACCCACAGTCGGCTCGCTCACCAATCGACCTGAGGCGGCGAGAAGGGAGCCTGGAAAGAATCTTAACGACGGGTGCACCGTTCTTGTCGTGCAGTAGCTCGGCCATCGACGACGTCAGGTAATGCATCAAACACGACAAGCGTAGCGGTAAAAATGGGAGGTACGCAGATAAAAATCGGAGGCCGACCGTCACAGCTGATAAGGTCAAATAGTTGACCGTGCCATCCTACGCGTACAGTCAGCTATCACATGGTACGACAGTCAGGACCGTACCTCGAACTGTTCGTGCAGATGATGCGCTCTGGTAACTAGCATTCCGGGGACTTGCACAACGTCCACGGTGCCGCCGGCAAACCACGGGCGCTCTAGCGTTACCAAGAAGCTCTCCTTGACGACAAGGGCACCTACACCCGTGGGGTATCCAAACATTTTGTAAAAACTAATTGCCATTGCATCTACGGGAGTTTCCGTGAGAGAGATCACAGAGGTAGGTGCCAGGGCGGCGGCATCTAGTAGCGTGTTGTATCCGAGAGAGGAAGCATAACTGAGGATAGAAAGCGGGTTTTTAGAGTTGGAAATATTGGATAGACCAGTTAGTGCAAAGAGTGAGGGTGTGGACGAAGAGGGGCGACTACTTTGAAGGATATTCTACAGAGGAGTCAAGGAAAGCGCATATACTGTGGTTGAATAACGAATACCTTGGCGAGTGATAAATCGAAACCTCCTGTGGGTGTGGAGGGGATGTAATGCACCTTGCTACCTCGCCGTGTTGCAAATTCACGAATGCCGTGCACGCTGTTATGTGAATCTGCGCCGAGCACAAAGGCACCGTGTTCCTGGAAAGGGAAAGATTCACCGACAAGCTTGAGCGCTCCCGTTGCATTCGGGGTAAAAATGACTGTATAGCCCCTGGGCGCTTGAAAGAACGAAAGAACCATTTCCCTGGCTTCTTCAGCGCATTCCGAGGATAATCTTGAGCTATTGTGAAACATGTGAGATCGGGTGAGCGGTGCGGGAATGCGACTTGCCTGTTGCTAACTGAGTGGGTGTTGCCCATGATGTTCCGCGTTAGAAAATCGCTGTGTACGCGGACGAGGCTGTCAGGGTGCTGAGCACCGCCCATGTAGTCGACATATGTTTCGCCGGCGCGGTCAAGCCTTGTGAGGTCGGTGCTGCGTAGAGTGTCTATGATCCAGGCACATTGATATTGCGGGAATGTTTTTAGAAAAGTCGAATAAGCCGAGGCGGCTTGTTCTCCGAGAGATGCTGGTTGTGCCTTGGACGGGGAGAGGGCCGGATGGGCAAGCGATGGCGGTGGAAACGGAAAAGGAGGGGGAGAGGCACGGCAACAGTGATCGGCGTGATAGTGCGGGTGATCCTTTTCGTGAAAGGTGTCGTTTGAGAGGGAGTGGTTTGACCGGTGGGATTTCAAGGTAACGCGAGAGACAGGGGGAGGAGCAGTGACGACATTGATCCGGCGTGGATCGTCCTGAACAGAGATGCAAGAGTACTTGTTGCCCATGGGTTAGTGCTAGGACGAGGACTGCATGCGTTTATAAAGGCGAGCGGGAGAGGGTTAATGGAGCCTTTGAATCCGCATGTCCGGGCAAGCTCGGTTTTGGTGAGAAGCTATGAATGATGTCTAAAATATCAGCACATGCACTACCATCACCTGCAGGTGTCGGCAACAAAATATATAGCATCGGGCGGGGGCAACTGCAAGAATGAGTCAGCATTCCAGATCCATCCGATGCGCTCGCTGTCAAAAGGGCGCCATCGAGCGGGACGTAGTTGGGGTACAGACACATCATGATCTATTAATGATGCAGAAACAGCATGGTCTCGTCATGCCACAATAAGCTCAAGTGACATGTGTACAAGTTTATTACCAGCGACGCAGCATCCAGGGCGCAGGGCACCGAGGCTGCCATGTCCATCCCATCTCAGACCGGGTGGAAGAAAAACCTAACGCACCATAAGAGAAATGAGTACCGCCCAATTGATATGAGGACCGCGTCGTACAGCACGACATGTGGATGGGTGCCGTGAGTTATGTCACCGAACAGCGTCGTATTCCAGACGGTCGAGTTCAAAGACCCGTGGCACAGCCACTCCTCCAACATACCGCACATCAAGGACACCGCCAATCGAACTTGTCGTTTGTTCCATGTTGGTTCCGTCTTTCTTTCTTCTTTCGAGTGCTCATTAGTCTAGTTTCTTTGCAAACGACAGTTCGCCCTGGCCAACCTCTACGAATTCAAGCTCAAGTCGCGCGAGCAGCTCCCGCTGACGACTCTCTCTTCACGCGATCAGTTCAGACACGCGCTCTCTCGTTTCATCACTGCATCCATGTCTGGCGCACTCGCACAACGCCAGCCTTCCCAAGTCGTCGTATCCCAAAATGGCGGTCTCAAAAAAATGCCCCCGTATTGGTACCCGTACACCACAATGGCAAAGGAGCGCTGGCTTGGGAGGGAAATATTGGAAATCGTTTCGACAGAGTTCAGAGACCGCAGCATGGAGTATTACGTGAGTGCGTTGATCGTATCTCTGCCATTTGATCCTGATGAAAGCCCTCCTGTAGAGGTATGCACTTGAATCGGGCGTCACTACGATCAACGGAAATGTCGCAAAACCAGACACCGTTGTCAGGAACGGGGACCGTATAGAGTCCGTCTTGATCCACAATAAGACCGAAACGTCCGTTGACTTTGCATCATTCAAGGAACGTCGTTCATAGACATGAGCCCCCCGTCACAGCCACACCCGTCAAAATCGTACTGCACGATAGAGAACGGGATTTCCTACTCATTGATAAACCCGGCAGTATCGTATGTCGTCTTCTCTCTCCCCAATCACACTCTCGGACAGCCATAGCCTGTGCATGCGTCGGGGAGGTACTACAGACACAGCCTCGTCGAAATCCTCCGATATGAATTCGGCTTCGACAAAGTATACAGTGCGTCTCATCTCCCGTCCCATCTCGCCGTTCCTCATAGCCATACATAGCAATTAATAGATTAGATAGACTAACGTCTGGGCTCATGGTATTGCCACTCAATGCCAATCTGGCACGCAAGCTCACTGCCGAGTTCGTGAGCGGTTCCGTGAGGAAGGAATACGTGGCAAGGTGCAAGGGGGCGTTTCCAGTGTACGTCTCACCTGCGGACCTGAATGTATCTCATAAATAGGCTGATCCGTCGGATTTATTCAGGGGAGAGATTGTGTGCGAGGAACCGCTGTTGACCGTGGATAGGCAAATGGGACTTAATATCGTGCATCCAGAAGGAAAGGTAGTGTTCGCTAGTGTTCGACTTTTCCGCTCTGGATAATACCATAATATCATCAGCCAGCCAAAACAGTGTTTGGGAGGCTTCACTATGACCCCAACACGAACACGAGTCTTCTCCGCTGTAGGTCGCCGCGTTGACTCCAGTTCATCAACTAAATTTATCATCCTATTTCGAGGTCGCCCATACACAGGCCGCTGTGAGTACCTCCTTTCTTTCCTCTTCTGTTCTTCATGTCCCTATGGATGGCTCCGAGAGTTTTTTTGTTGCTTTCATTCTCACAGTATTGACATCATGAAACAATAAGCGCATCAGATAAGGGTTCATCTCCAGTTCCTCGGACATCCTATCGCTAATGATCCAGTGTACTCGGAAGAGCGAATCTGGGTAAGCCTTTGAGGTTTCTGTTCTCATTACCTTTCGAATACACTTGCACATTCTCGTTTTCACTGCTTTATTACATCTCACTTCCAATTGCGTCATTTCCACGTGCTAACTCGCCCATATGCTTACCCGTTCGGATTTGTACACAGGGTCCAAACCTGGGAAAGCATGGTATTGATGTTATACCCAGCTCTGAGCGATCTTCCCCCGCTCCACCTGACCACCTCAAGACCGAAGGTAATCCGGAATCACTCGCCACCACCCCAAATTCAAGTCGAAACGAGTGCAAGACCGATGTATCACATGTGGCGCGGGTTAAGTTACTCCCTAGAGAGACTGGTCATGATATTGGCATGGGTTCCCCCGTTCCGCTCTCTGCCGAGGCTGTTCAGATCATCACACGTCTGAGGAATATGAAGGTTCGGCTTACGTTGTTCTTGTGCCTTGTCTTTTGTGCCCTTCGTGGGCAGGTCCTAGACTCTTTTCTCTCTACTACCGCCAGAAGCCCGGTCGCTGATGTGTTATTTACGCTAGGATGAGGACGAGGATTGGAGTCGATGGCGAGACGTCGTGTTTAGAGCCAAGGGCGTGTTGACACCAAAGAACTTTCGACGATCTCCATTACCTCCCTCCAACAAGCGACAGCGGGGTGGAAAGAGCGTCGTAGAACCCGAGTGCATTGATACCGTTCCAGCGGGTTCTGGGGCGCTTCCTCCAACACCCCCGTCCTGCGAGGGCGATGCCCTGACCCAACTGACACTCCCTGAGGCGACTGCCCGCCTCCCGTCGCTTGTCGCGCCCGAGCCTGAAGCAGATCCCGCGTCGGGTACGCTGTACTGTCCTGAATGTTATCTGCCGCTGCAACCCGACCCGAGGCCGGAGAAGCTCTACATATTTTTGCACGCGTTGAGGTATGAGATGAGTCTTGGCCGTTTTGAGACGGAGATGCCAGGGTGGGCGAAAGAGGGATGGGTGTGGGAGGGATGAGTGAGATGCAAAGGGCTGGAGGTGGTAACGTTTATTAATGTGTGTCGGATCTTTGTGGTGTGCGGCGGATTGATATACGTGAATAGCCGTTCGAGAGGTTGTATGTGGGTTTAATCTACGTCACTTGTCGGGTTGGTACGCTTGACTAATCTAGAGCATACTTAGGGCCTTGAGGCAAGCCGCTTGGCTTCCCGGGATAATGGGAACTAAGAAACATGGGTGCATCTTTTGATCAAATACTGCACATTTGGGGCCCCAAGCTTGACTGGCTAGACCACGCGGTGCAACAGTCCACTTGGGACTCGTTTGACTGGTGGGATGGAAAGATAATTTACGATTGGTACTGTCGAGATGTTGAAGGACTACGGCCCCGATTGAGGCGGTTACTTAGCGCCAGTCAAGACAGCGACAAGTAGGCCGGGTCGGTCGAGGGTTCGTTACCACGCATAGCAATCAAAGGATGTAACCGCCAGCCGAGTACGAGCGCCTACGTCACAACTCTTCAAACAATTGCTAAACATGACGTTTGACGGACGTGGCCGGACAAACCTTTTTTGGGATTTTTCTAAAACGTTTATGTCTTCAATCGAGCAACTTCACTTCCAAATATAGTATTTTGTGTTTTCGTTTTGCTTTTTCGTTTTCGTTTTGTGTTTCCATTTTTTTGTTTTCGCTTTCGTTTTGTGTTTTCGCTTTCGCTTTCGTTTTGTGTTTTTGTTTTTGTTTTTGCGTTTTCGATTTCGTTTCGTGTTTTGCACTTCCTTTTTCGCTTTCCTTTCGCTTTTGGTTTAGGTTCCCACTACCATTACAAGACGATAACGGGGCCATCACTACGTTGACCTCGACGATGACAATATGATGGCCTGCTTGTTTCAACTATCATGCAAACCGTTTCTATCATGTGACGGCAAGAACGAGTGGATATACCCAACGGCCGAGGGAAGTAACGATCTGGCCAACCACCCCTGTCGGATGACGACACGAGGAGGGCGAGAACAGCGCAACTGCGTGTCCGCCATCTCCGCCGTGCGACCACGACAACGACGGGGGGAGGTGCATTGGCCACAACAGCGTTGATGGACGGCTTAGTTACCCACCACCATACGACAACGACACCAGGAGGGTGAAGACTGTGCTACTGCGTGTCCATCACCACCACCATGCGGCGATGACGGGGGTGGCAAGGGGACGCAACGTGACCACCACCAGCAATGGGATACTGGTCAGGACTGGTCATGACCGTCGGTTACTGCTCGGCTACCACTAAGCATTCCACTGATGCATGTCGTCCTTGGCTCAGGTCCTCCAACTTTGGACGAACTGCGAGTTTACTACTCCCCGCATTTTACATGGACCCGGGGTATGTCTTATTCTGGGTCATACTCTACCCTTCCGTGACGTATTTCTAGCGACCTTGGCCTGCTGAAGCATGACAAGAAGCTGCAGCGCTGGTACGACGAATGGGCCGTTGTAATCAAAAAGCAATACGGGACACTCGGTGCGTCCACAGACTGGACTGCTCGACAGACGAGTTCTGACGAGTTATGCACGCAGTCGATTACCTTGTGAGCTACCGATTGCAATGGGGCAAACCAGACACCCTTGCGCTCCTCACGTCGGCGTTCGACGATCAGCTCGCCCCAATAAAAGATGGAGAACGGGAACCATATCCAACGCCCACCCATTTCAAAGCCGACATACCATTTGACTCGGAGTTGATTTGCATCATACGAAACGACTGGCCTTACTCAGGTACGCTAGATACACGCGCACCGTTCATTCCCGATTGTTAATGGTGCGCGCGTGCAGTCCTGCTTGAGATCGAACATGCCTTGATCTGGAGCTGCGTGCCCGTCTTTCATCACGCCCTCATTTCGCCTGATATCGAAGCCCGCGTTCAGCAAGATGGTCTCTGTGGGTTCACAGGATCGACTCATGCCACCGAGAGTCTTCCTGCTCTTGAGTCCTGCCTCCCCCCATTGGCCGCAAGCGATGCAGAAAGGGCGGTGATAGAGGGTGCGGGGAGAGAGGTGCACGAGCTCGTGAAACGCAGGTGGAAAGAGAGTCGGTGGGAAACCGCGTGGTTTGTTAACCCTCCGGTACGTCTCGTGCACCTCCGGTCTTTGATGGGTGCTCACTCCGAGCCAGAGGTTGCAGAGTATTCCTGGCTTGGCGCATATTCATGTATTTGCACGTAGGAAAACGGCTGAGGAAGAGGGTGATTGGTCTAGTTGATCATCCATATGGTGCGCGCTTGGAATGATACTGCAATAGATTTAGAAATAGAAGGGAAGATGAGCATCCTTATTTCAGCTTCTGTGTGCATCGCAATTTCGTCTCGCTGAGGTGCTGTCTAATGATCCGTTCTTCCGAGAGACGCTTGCCTAACGAAGGCGTAAGTCGAGTAGTTCATTCTTGAATGACAAGTAGGAATTATAGCGCACCCATTCGGGTCCCAAATGAACTCCAATGAGCCTGTGCGCAGAGTGTTGAGTCTACGCAACGTGACTACCACCAGCAATGGGATGACAGCAGTCGGAAGACTCTTCACACTCGCCTGTTGCTTGTGCCCTGCATGATAGGGGTAACAACACGAGGTGACGCGACATAATAACGAGCACAAGGGTGTGATGACAGCAACGGGATGGGATGGGACGATGCAGGAGGTGAGGGCGATAGGACACAGAGACGATAGTATATCATAAGTAACCAATTGTACAAGCATACAAGTAGTTTCAAGCTGTGCGCAATGAAAAATAAGTGTTTAAGCAGGGGATCTATTTCAACGGACATGATTGCTTACTAGCTAGTGTGCCTTGAGCGTCGTTCAAATGCACCCGGCACTAAGTAATGTTAACATTTTCTGATGCACCAGCAATGATCTCTGCAGTCCGAAGAGCGTCAACCCAAAGGAGACGTCGAGAGACCATGTCGGCTTGTGTTTGCAAAAGAAGCAGCTGAAGGCGTCCATTGAATGTGTCCTGTTGAGCCCGACTGGTAAACGGACATGCTGCATTGGGGACCTTGACATGTGAGAGTTGTTCCGGGTGGTTTAGAACAAAGGGATTGGCCACGAGGTCCACGTCTGACTCAGGATTGTTAACATTATGGTGTGAGCGGACACGATGGTTATCAAGATCTTGCCAGTCAATTCCGTACTCATCAATGGTACCAATATTGCCATCGTCCAATGGATATATACTTCGTCGGCCACGCTCGAGAACACCCTGTACGAACATTGCATGAGGAGACAGGTGATGTTCGCCTTGTTGACCAATGACATGGGCATTCCAGGCAGCAGCCCATTGATCAGCTTCATCATTGATCATCGGCAAGAAAAGTTCATGCAACAACCACATGTGAGCATGATTATTGACGTTTAGCCCGTCAGACGCCTCTAGCGTTTGAAAGAACTCCTTCCACTTGTGTCCAAATCCGCTGGTGACATCCACCCATAGCCTCTCTATACGGATGTTGTGAACACTCCTACCAATGTGATGGATAGTTAGTAATACTCACATTCCTTGTCATAGAGATGTGAGCATACCGGCCCCAGATATATGACCCTTGCTCAACCCCCCTTATTTCTTCCATACGAGCAGCTACAAGCAAATTTTCTGTGCCATGGTCACCACGTACTCGGCTAGGATAGCCATGAATGGCAGCAGTATCTTCAAATAGTTGGAGTACAGTATCAGCACGGTTGTTGTTTGATGCTCGAATGCTGAGAACAAAGCGTGAAAAACCATCGATGAAGGCGTGAATTACGATTCGCCATCTAATTAGACCTGCCATCATAGCATAAGTCAGACCTCAATACCATGTTCGCACAAATTATTTACCATGTTGGCCATCATGATGAACAAGCGCCATTGGACCAGCGACATTATATGTACGGCGCTGGATGCGGCGAGGGCCAAATGTAGCCGCCGGAGGACCAATCGTTCGTATATAGGATGCCTCTAGTCTACTTCGTGGCACTCGGTGGCCCAGTTGCAAGAGATATCCGTCAATCATTCGACGACCGAAGGATGGAAATTGACGGTAGATAGATAAGACTAGCGCATCAAGCTGATCGTCAGGCATTGTTGAGAGGTTTGAGCAGGTGCCAGGCCAGTAAACTCAAGTAATACTACCATCATTTTCTATCTCGCTTGTGAATACAGGGGGTCCAGGTGCCGACAAACCGAATTCAATAAGACGTCGGCGGATGGTGCGAGGATGACAACCATATAGTTCTGCAATCTGGCGATGAGTAACTCGGCGACCAGTAACAAGTGTGGCTAGATCTTGTGGATTGATGTTAACTCTAGGAGCCCCCAGAGTGTTAAAATTCCGCATGAGAAGCTCGGAATTGACAGGAGGAACATCTGGAGTCTCAGATGAGGCAGTCATTGCATTGTCTAGTGCATCAATCATAGCCTCCACGCTCGAAAGAACAGTCTGTTGGTCAGCATCCGAAAATGAAAGAAGATGCTGATTATATTAGAACAAAATTAGACACTGTTTACGAAGATTGGAGAACCAACATACTTGGTGGATGCGAGCAAGAAATTGAAGACAGACTCGTTTCTGTTCATTCAGACGAGCTAGATCTCCAAGTTGGGTTTGAAGAGTTCTTGACACTTGATCACCAAGGTTGAGAAAAACAGTCTGAACATTTGTTATTGCTGTAGAGTTGATTTGTCTCGACAACATTGATATGGTACAAACCGTACAATGGTGACGATGCTATAGGGCACGTGACAGTATGAACTGCTACTACGTGACACAGTATTGTCTGATTCTACAGCCAGCCCTATCTAGTCACAAATGATGGGTACAAAGAGTTACACAGTATTATAGACTGATGAGGCTTTGTCACCTATGATGGAATGAATCCAGCGATCGAAATCAGTGGAAACATTGCTATCTTCATGGGCATCTTCGGCGATGAGCAAAGTGGTTGTGGCATCAAGTAGAACATCGACAGCGGAAAAACATGTATGAATCTGAAGGCCCTATTGTCAAAGAATAAGGTCACTAATACACATAACACAACAGATCACAATGTACCGCGTGAGCCTCCCAATTATGGGCTGCCTGAAAGTGAAAGTGTATCTTCAAGTGACAATTGAATACTTTGGTATTGACAGACGGGGACTGTGTACCTTGATTTTCTGAAGTGGATTAATAGGCAGATACGGACTTGATGTAGTACACAGCAAGAAAAGTCTTGCACGTAGGAGGGGATCTCGGTTGTCTATATCTTCGTCTTGAAATAGAGCTTGGCCATCTGTGCCATGAGGGACACCGATGCCATGGAGGTAATGCTTCAGATGACACATCCATCTTGATGCGAGCATAGGATAATCGAGCAAAGGGCTGAACCCAGGAGTGGACTCGAGTAGCTCAGGGAAAGGGCCACATTCAAGAAGATCAAGAACTTGGTCAACAGCAATGATATTACGACCACCAAACATTTCGCTGATGATATTAGCAGGAGATGCCTCCGGATAATACCGAAAAGACTATATAACAGATATTGAGCAACGGTCACAACTGACGTTATCAGCATACCTCTGAGAATGAAGTATCTCCGTAGACATGCTCACGGAATGCAAGGCGAAGAGCAAAGTAAACATCATGAGAAGAATTCATCCTTGCAGCTTCAGTTTTAAAAGTCATGATGGAACGAAGACGCTCGCCTAGCTCATTCTGATGAGCTAGTGAAAGAGTACGTAGTCGGGAAATCTAATGTTGTGAAATGAATAATATAGTCATGTAATTGTATTGTTTTAGTAACGCACCTGAATAGTATGATCGAGCTCAAGGATCATCGTATAGGGATCTCTGGCATATGCAAGCTGCAATTGGGATACTCCGCTGACATCAATGGCTGGTGGTGGCCAAGTACGGAGGCGAGCAAAAGTAGAAGGAGCAACTGTCTCAAGAAAAGCATCAGATGTTGAAGTGTGATAATCTGTAACGAGAAAGAGAAGAAAAATAGGCAAGATGGGCAAAAGGTCCATGCCCCATATGAGACCGGTACAGAGTATAAGACCATATGCACGGAAAGCACAAAGGTCCTCCTCACTTAGAGAAAGACTAGTTACTACAGGAACAAAGTATCCATCTTCGTTTGTTCGCTGCCAATGATCAGAGCGCTCTGCAATGAGTGTCATCAAAGCACTCCAGAAACTACGTAGTGGACCATCTCCGACCCCACCACCACTAACAAAATGTCAATAAGCAGTAAGAGTAAATGTTAAAATAAACACACATGTGGACACTGAGATTGTTGAAGTTGATGGTCGTTGGATTGCAATTGCGGAACTCAACACCATTAGGTAAGGAAAGTGGGGCCATATCGTCATTTATGCTGAACCGAAGCACTGAACTACTCCAGCTGAGACACAGATCAAGAAAACCTTTCGCAGCGTCAAGTGGTGTTGGAGCAATAAGTGTGATCTGAGTGTCGGCATCAGTAAAGGCTGTGCAAGATGCTGAGATAATATCGTCCAAGTGATTACGCCAGCCATCAAGAGAATCTGTAGAGACATGGAACTGTCAAAGAGGCTGGATGGATACTTGGTGATCATCGGGAACAGGTTGTGGAGGAATACTTGGATCTGGATCACTGGACATTGCAGATAGATCTAGACGTGGATGCAAGTCTGGAGGGGAGGCAAAAGAAAGACGAGAAGGTCCTGGCTGACTTGGTGGTGCCCCAGAGGCTACGGCACCCAAGACACCTATCAGTGTCGCCATCTGATCATGTACATCTGCAGGGAGAGGAGCCTACAGATTCCTAAGGTCACCGTTTCCAATAAAACTAAAGCTGACGAACCTCATCAACAGGGCAAGATAGGCCACATTGAATTTTTATAGACGGCTCGTCGAGTCTAGCATCCATAAAGCTGTTCCACAAGTGTCTTGCAAGACAGAAATGCATCCCAGCAGAGTCTTGCAAGGGACCGACAATGACACTCTCTGTTAGAACTGGTATTGGTTAGCAGATGGTTATCATGGTAGACAACAATGACTCACGAATGAACACAAGATCGTGATCCTCATATGGTGGTGGAGGCATGGGAAACCGACCAGCAACTTTTGCCAAGTTACCATGAGTTACAAGATCTGTTCGTGTCTTAGCCGGAAGGAGTTTCGCCCCGTATGCTGAAGTCTTTTGGCCTTTATTGGTCATCAAAAAATGCCAAGGAAGAGGATAACTGGTCGATGGAGCACTAGAGGCATGTCTACCAGATGAGAAGGCAAAGGCAAGGTTGTGAAGTGTGACGTGGCGTTCAAGCTCCGTGTGAATGGCCGAGGCGGCTGTGTCAACATCTCTTGCGGAGCATTCGAGAGAAAACACCAGATGATACATGTTGGCATGTGGAATGAACTGTTCAATCTTCTGAGGAACAGGAGCTCTTAGCACGCTAAAGTTGTTACTGCTATCTGTGCTGATAGTGCCATATGCCTAACCGTTGCCTCAGATGCATGTATATCACATAAATTGACAAGCTCACCGGCTCTGGATGTATTATCACAAGATACTTGCGCTGCTTGGGTATGTTGCTAGCTCGGACAGACAATCCACTAACAGGTGGAATACTTCTTGAATGGGACGCTGGATGTTGCCTCGTAAATGTCGGAACTGGAGCAAATGGAGAATTTGTTACACCACGAGTGCGGGTAACAGAAGCACGAGCAATTCGCCGATCATTTGTTGATCCAGATGGTGGCGGCGCTGGAGGTGTCCAAGATGGTAAGGAAGAATATTGCAATACTGAGGAATTGACGAGAGAGGGCAAAGGAACTGTGGGATTTGCAAGTGGTGAGCGAGGAGGTTGAAGATATCTTTGCAATGATGAAACATGCGAGTCGGCAGATGAAACGGTAGATGATGCTGATGACTGGGAGTGGAGCGTGGATCCAGTTGAGCCAGTCAACGGAGGTGGTGTTCGTGCAAGAGTGGAAGACTGAGGCGTAGATATATTGCTGAGACTGGAACGACCAGATGACTGAGACATAGTAGGAATATTATTAATGTTGGAATAGCGTGAAGCAGTGACAAAAGCTGGGCGAGAAGCCTGGTTGCGCAGACTATGGTGCTCAAAGTAAGGACGATGACAGATGGTGCAAGTTGAACGGGGCGTAGGTGGAATATCAGACTAGACTAGGTATATATTTCTACAAATGAGATACTTACCGTTAGAAAGAGGCGGTTTTCCTGACATTGACGTGGTGGGAGCGTCAGGATATTTGCGTCAGCATGCTCATCTTCGTAATGGGAGCATGCACACTGGTTGATGCCATTAGGACCAGTACAGTCATGAAGATATTCAGTGCATGCACAGCGCTGACAGCGTGATTCCTCGATTCTAGACATGATTAACCGAGATGTCACACGTGCTGAGTGATGGAGCGAGAATGTGGTGAAGAGAATATGCAGAGCTGAGGTGACAGAGCAGGAATACAGCAAAGAGGATGCGAGGAGATGAGGTGACGGAGGAAAAATGCGATAAAGAGGTTTGGGGGGGGAGAATCAGAAATCTGCAACCTGGTCTATTTTTTGAACGTATCCTAGAAGAGAAGGATGCCATCAGGACCAATAAAATATTATGAGGATGGGTGTCCAAGGGCTCTACCTTGAATAGTGTGCACAATTCTTGTGTCGATCAATGATTGTCTTGGATGGTGCCGACCATCGCGGATCGTCTGATTTACTAGAATTCAATCTCAGGGCGAGAATTCTATGATTCTGGTGGGAGGTTTGTAAACTTACGTCGGACACTAACTTGATGGTGGTGAGTACGCACTAGAGATCCTGAGGTCTTGGGTAGTGGCTACATGGCTCATCGGAAAAAGTCAGCACCCCGATGACTTGATCTGAAATAGAACACTCAGGGGAGAGAAGAATCTAAGATGTCAATCGTCGTCGGAGTTACTATTAGATGGCGATTCATTGGGTTTGAGCATGTGGTACAAGACATAACCACCCATATCTGATGAGCCTAGTAACTCGGCCACTAGAAGACGAGAAATGGTGGCAACAAGTAAGAGACGGCAAGCATACAGTAACACGAAAGCGAGGGAACGGAGTGAGATGCTTCATAATCATGCCTGTCGAAAACGCCTTCAAGTAGTAATATCAAGCCCTCCGCACACACCCGGACCGGGGAACATTGCAATCCCCGACAAGCGCGGGTCAATGCACCACCTTGGGGATCAGAAATAAAATGAATAAATGTTCTAATACAATAATTAAACTATGTTTGCATGCAGGAATGAACAAGTGCAACACACAGAGAAAGGGGGACGGCATAAGGACGAGGATAAGTCGAATGCCGATGATGAGCCTGGTTGAGGGCAGTCGTGCCTGGACGCACAGTTGTGCTGCCCTCGCCGTCTTCATTCTCACAATCAAGTCATCGCGGTCATGGTTGGGGTATGTCGCCGTCTTCGTCGTTGGGGCGTCGTTGCACCCCTCCCTATTGTCATCATCAGCGGTGAGGTGGTGGTGGTGGTGAGCGCACCGTTTCGCCCTGTCGGCGCTGTGGATTTCCCCGCCCGGGCCCATCGTCGTCGATGTGGCAGAGGTGCGCAAGCTATCACATGCCCTGGCCCCCGTCATCTTGGTGAGGGGCCACCCGTTGCCGTTCGCCATTTGCTGTCGAAGGTGCCGTCGCGCGTCGTCGAGGTAGTAGTGGTGAAGCGTGCTATTGCACGCCATCGCCCTCACCGTTTCGTCCCATCATCACTGTGGTGGTGGGTGCGCCGTTGCGTACCCTCGCCCTCTTCATCGCTGCGATGATGGCGGTGGTGGCAGTAGTTGCGCCGTTTCGCGTCGTCGTCGTCGGCGTGGTGGTGGTGGTGG
>JBBPUC010000152.1:19770-40596 GCA_038094375.1 Tubosaeta aff. heterosetosa | reverse complement strand
ATCCATGCGTGGTCCGAGCCCTGCACTGACGCCCCCGATTGGCTTCCGTGCGTCCGAACCGGATGAATGCTATTCGTCAGAATCATTCCTGCTGCCGTACGATTTCCGACGTGTGTTTAATTTGCAGCGTATCTATGTCAACCCACGTGTTATCGTTGCATATAGCTGGCGGTAGGTGTCCTCTCCTTCCATTCCCCCTCCGGTTTGGCAGAGCCAATGCTTATATGATAATAGGGCATATGTGTACTTCAAATGGTTTCTGCGACATCCCGTACTCAAGTGGTGGATCGAGAAGGTGTATGATGGGGCGTGGATGCAAAAGAGGGTGACGATTGTGGGGGATAAAAAACTTGTTTCGCAATGGGACGGAGGGGATTGTCATCCATGGTGGTAGTCCAGGGTGGTTACATACTTGCTCCGTTTGGAATACATATTTTAGGATCGTAAGTGCTGCGCGCTTGAGTGGTTTGGCCGAGATGATGAGGAAGCACGAACGTGACCAGGGGTATCCTTGTAGAATACAAAAGGAGTTGAAATACGCGCCATCAGCGGCCCTCATACTATAGAGTTGGCTCATTTGACGCATCACTTGCAGTGTCAGCGGAGCGGTGCAAGTCCAAACGCAGCGTTCAGCGACCCTGGACGTCTGTAGAAAAGATTGTGAAACCACTGGCCCAGTTGCGGTGTGCTGGCTGTACACGGCTACATAGTGTTTGGCAAATAGACAAGTCAGCGAGCAAGTGACAGCGGAGACAATCGTCGAACTCTCCACATTGCATTTATGTACTCCACGTTCCATTCCAGTCCTCTTTTTTCCAGCGTTTATTAGAGCTCCCGCACAAAACTCGATTACCATCCCAACCGATCACGCCTCGAATCAACCACCACCATGGCCGCACTTTCTGACGATCCTTCCCCGAGCAATCCCAAGCCACGCCCAAAATCATATACCAGCCCCCCCTTTGCGGATAACGTCGTCAGGCCGTTCACTTCCCAAGGCAGCTCCTCTCGAACACCGCTCCAACTCCTCACATATGGCTACACACAACGCCGCTACGGCGACCGCCCAGCCTCGGCAGACGGCTCACGCGCTGAGGCGAACACCAAGTATATTTCCGCAAGTGCACGAACATCGTATACAAGAGTCGATGTCGATGCGTTGTCGTCACCCGTCTATCCTACCCTCCCATCACCCCATTCCGTTGCGTTCTCTACTACCGGTGATGAACCCACAAGCCTGCCTGACGCTGTCGCGCTCGCCGCGACGAGAGCAACGACACCAACACCCAGTGCACCAGCCAGTGATGCACAGCCTGCTATAGCAGAGCCTCCTATCCCTCAAACTCCTCAAGTATCGTTAACATTCCTCCTCATCACGGGGCTGCGCAAGACTCAGTCCTTTGACCCCGAAACGACGGTCGGGCGGGTCAAGGAGCTCGTATGGAATGCATGGCCTGCGCGTGATGCAGGTCCGTCGTCATTTCCGTTCCAACTGCGTGATCATCGGCTGGTTTAACTGATATCTCTTTATATTATTTTCGTCCCATCGTCGCATTCCGTCCGGTCCATTCCGCCCTACATTGCTCATTCGTGGTCGCTAGATTGGCAAGGCGAACGTCCCCCTGCGCCATCCTATCTTCGAATACTATATCTAGGCAAGATATTACAGGACGACGATACTTTATTGCGTGAGTATTCTCACCTCGCCTTTCCTACCCTTTCTTCCGCGCATACTTTGTTGTATCTCCGCTTTTGATCGCCGACGCTTTTTCGGGCGACTTGCCTGAGGAAGCTTTGCTGACAACACACCGTCCGACGCCGGCGAGACCATTCCCCTTATGGTCTATTTGCTCATCCAGCATATGCTCATCGGCCGATGCGTTACAGGTGTCGGGTTCCCTACATCGCTCCCCTCTTGCAATACTACGCCGACTATCGTGCATCTCGCGATCCGGCCGTATGCGCTTCCCTCGGACGACCTTGCACTGAGCAAGAAGAAACGATTGAGCGTTGCCTTTGGGAGACGGTTCTCGACTGCCAACGTGGTGGGTGTAGTAGGCGGTGGGGGGGACAGTGAACGCGAGACGGATGACGAGGCGAGACGTGCGGGGTGTTGTAGTTGCGTGATTTGTTGACGCAGGCTGGACACTTGTGTGCTTATGCTCGGTGCTGCGTGCCCTCGTCCATGGATGCATTTGACTCTCTCTGTTTTGCTTTCGTGCGCTGTCTGTCGTTCATACTTTCTCTCCGTATATGATTTTGGGTTACTCAGTACATAGCATTTGTATAATGTGCACGGGACTGTCGCCGTGCAGTTCGGCACGATCCATCCGAAACGTTCGCACCCATATTCCTGTGCTATCAGGCTTTGACAGCATCGGTGGTATGTTGAGCCCTTGCTTACAGCTTGCCACGAACACTCCACCTATCAATTGGCCACTCGCCACAGGCCACCGCCTGACGTGCGTGCAACAAAGATTACACGACGTGGATGGTATCTAATCCAGCGAGGCGCTGTCACTGACTGGGTGTCCGGATCCCGATGCTAGTCAATGCCAACTTTGTGGTGTCAGCTGCTTACCCCCCGACAGAAGGTGTCCTAAAAGACGCGCTGTCGTCAACAAACGTCGGACAAAAGTTCACTAGCAAGAATTAGCCAATTTACGATGCTGATCCTCGCAATAGCGTGATACTCCCTTTTCTAATACTTCTCGACACCGATAAAGTTGGTGAGTGTGTCCGGATTCGCGATTGACTTTCGAAGCGTTGATCATGCTGCATCGGGGCGAACGGTAAACCTCGATGAAACAGTGTTATTATTGGTCCGGAAGAAAAGAGGCGAGCATAGACATTAGAGGATACGTATCATACATGGCCACTGAAGCGTGATTGGAAAACTTTTGCTGCCCATCAGTAGTAGCTATGGAGGGCATCCAGGACATCCTGGGAAGGGAAATAAGCCAAACAGTCGAACTGGTAAACAAGTAAAATGTACCCGAGCATCGTCGTCCCATGGCTTGACTCCTTGACAGAGAAGTTCGTCCACCTCGCTTCCTGTGAAACCAAACATCCCATGTTCATCGTCATCTTCCGATCCATAACCACCCCACGTCGGACGGAAATAAACCGTTGGCTTCGAGCTCCCCGGGTCAGCACGGTTACCGTGCCTCTTTCCTTTCGGTTGCCTCTTCTTTGGCTTTTGACTTGTCCCAGACGCCTTGACTTGTTTGTCGTAGTCGGCAACCGCCTTGTTAAATTTCTGCTGCACGTCATATTTCTTCCTCTCTTTATCGATCCGCTCTGTCGTCGACCACCAGCCCTCGTGTAAGAGATATTCATTGGAGTGCGAGTAACTGCATCGTTCGCCAAACTTGCACACGCCTATCAGGTAGTATCGGCACACGTTCCGTCCCCTTAGGACGGCACCAATCACTTTCGCAACATCAAATCGCGAGGGAATCACTCACAGCGCATCCCGTTCGCTCTTTTGGTCAGGCGCATGCGAGTACCGACAGGCTTGCCCATTCTTGCACTCGGTGCGATTGTAAAACTTGCATGGAATTCCGTTGCCCGTGTGTTCGCAATCGCTTGACTCGGAAAGTGAATCAGCGAGCTCCGGGTCATCCTCGAGCACGGGAGCCTCATAATCTGAATAGCTGTTTATGTCCTCTTCCTCTTCCCAAATCGACATTTCGGAACGCCTTTTTTCGATATAGGCTAGCTCAGTCTGGGCGCTCTTATTTCCGGGATCGAGTGTGAGAAGCGTACCGAAATCTGGCGCATATTGGTGAGAGGTCTGGATGAATGGAGGGGGTCGTACCAATGTCTGCGGCGGTCCACATTTCCATATGCTTTCGCGCCATAGCACGTCGGTACCTCGCTTTGATGGATGTTGGATCTGCCGAGAGCGCCTTGTCAGCTGCCTCGAGTGCTTCGGGGTACCTGGACTACGTGAGCGCACGAAACGTATTTTCAAAGGCGACAAACATTTCCAGCGTGAGATACGCAGCAGCCAAGTTAGCCAATAAAATTGGCTTTTGAGACGCATGTACACCAATGGCGCGTTGGTACTTATCGACGGCTTGATGAAAATCACCATTGCGAAAAAAGGCATTACCCTATGGCCGACCATCAGGCATTTGTGTCGGGAAACCAACAAGAATGGGCTAACCTCTTCTTTGAGCGCGTCCGATTTTTTTTGCCGTTCGGCTGCCTTGACCGCCCGTTTGGCCTTTCTCACAGATAGCTTTTGCTCCATTGGAAACGAGGTGTTCATCTGAGGACCCGAAAGGGAACCGGACACCTTATGTCTATGAACTTGGCTCATGGTGGTTAGGAACGCAAGGCAAGCGGGATCCAGCGGTTCAAGAGAGCCTAGAACTAATTAGCGACGCGAATTGGCGTTACCGTCACGTGCAGTGCCGCTAAGATCGCATGGACATTATTTTGATCTGTGGTCAACTGTGTTCAAGAATCAAAAATAAGCAGTCTGGTTCAAGCTGCAGCCTGCGTAGAGAAAAGCATTCATCGTTGAATTTGCAGACAATGTTTTGGATCTCCGCTTTGGTGATTACTAATAATACTAACTTCGTACGTGCAAAACCACCACAGCTGAGTCGAGGCGCTGATGCACTCAATTAGGACGCTACACGTTGGTTATAGCAATACCTAACAGTCATGATCTCGCAAGCACCGCTCCAAGGAACCCCCCTGAATAATCAAGCTGCTTGGTGCCGCCATCAAGGTCTCCTGCGCTCGTTTAGCATATCAGCAAATAGGTTGTTACAGATGCCACTCAAGTTTGAAGATGCGAACTGGGACATGTCAAATCTTGAGATCCGCATCGAATGTCCGCCGTATGGGCCGCCCGCTACCGTCTTGGTGTGGTATTAATGCCCTCAAGGGTCATCTCGGGTGCCCCATGTGTTTCCTCACGGATGCTGAAGCACAGTACCATGGACAAGTGCGACGTTATACCGCATGTTTGAACCTCGAATCTGAAGGTGTGCTACACCCGTTTCAATTCGTCAAACGCCTTTAATTTTTCATCGTCATAACAACCTTCCGCTAGCACAACAGGTCCTTGACATAAATCGAAAGTATAGCCATTACAGCTCGTTCTAGTGGTGATATGTAATGTCATCGTCATCGCTTCTTTTTGCTTATATCGTTCCTGAGATGAGCAATTCATTACAGAGCGAATTGCATGACACTGCTGGCTGTCAAAGCACCATCGTTTCAGTCAGGTATTAAGTCGGCCTTTGCGGGGGGAGTCCAGGTCTGTCACCATTGATCCACGTTTTGCGACTGTTTAGAAAACCAGCGACGGGATCTGAGCTCGAGTGACTTTTTGCGTCATGGGTTTCTGCGTCTCTTTACAGCCATCCACCAAGAAAGAAATTTGCTTCAATGTATGACATATTCTGGTGGCACGCCTTGGGATGCGCGTATCATCTATCAAGCCAAAGAGTTGATGGACACGGGCGCAATCTTGGCCTACAGAACAGCCGTGCTCATAGGCAAAGCTAGAATGGAATGGTATAGGCATAGTCTCCAAGCATTTGAAGATCCAATAACGACCCGAGCTCAAGTGATGGCTTGACCAACACCGATCATAGGTAGAACCCCAGCTGAATCATGATCTACGAGGATCGGGTTCACCAGTTTTGCCACCAAACATGTATCACTTTGGTGGGCCTGTTACAACTGGCTTGTCCCCTCTCCCAGCACATATAAATTCCAGCTCTTCGTTCTTGCTTCTTTAGCCCGCTTCTTTATTTCGCTCGGCTCACTGGTACTGGCTAGTAAGTCGATGTGACCATTTCTCTCCGACGTGCTTACAGCCTACTCTCGCCAGCCTTTGTTCATTCACTGACTACTATTAGCTTGCCGTTGACGGCCTGAAAACCCTTTCGTTTATCCGCTTTATTCGCTATTATATCGTTCTGCAAGATGCATTTCCGTTCTGCAATCTCTATAGCTTTTGTCATCGCCGCCGTCACCTCGGTCATGGCTGTGCCCGCGCCCGTCCTAATGAACAGAGACAATAACTCCCCTATGCCACAACCATAGTATGTGCTAAGCGCGATGACCGTTGTCGAATGCTAAATCAGAACAGCCAGAACCCGGGAATGGGACATCCTATGGGTTATAGCAACGTTCCTGGGATGCCTCAGTGTGTCTCACATATCATGCTTTTGCTGAATGCTCAACAAGGATAGGGGGCCGGTCCCGGGAGGCGGACACCCTCCCGGCATAGACTTCAATCAGTGAGAGGCTCTGATTGGTATACCTTGGGAATGTGACAACTAACGAAGCATAGGCAACCTGGCTTCCCGGGGCCAGATGGGCATGACGGTCCAGATGACCAGTGCGACCCATTCGATTTCTGCACTTGTTGAGTGTGTAATTGATGTTTGTCATTTGCAGCGGACCAATGCCCGTGCCGCCACCGGTGAAAAGGGACACCTCTCAGTCAGAAACCCCGTACGTGCTAAATACGACAGTCCCTACCAAAAGTTAACCGAGCGTAGAGCGGGCTCAACGGAGATACAAAAGACTAAGATAAAAGAAGAGGAGTGAGATATACTTGACCTAGCCGGAATTCAATAGCTAACCGAGCATAGCAAAGGGAACAAGAAAGAGACCAAAGAAACTCGGTGAGTCCCATGATGTATGCGTCTCTGACACGTGATAATGGATGTTCGTTTCGTAGGAAGACAGTGATCGAGTCAAAGCGCACTATCCGTGGTTCTGAACATCTCATTCAAAGGGACGACCAAGAAAAGTATGTGTCTAATGTGGTGGTGGTTTCTGTCGAGTATTAACTGGGCTTAGTTCATCCTCGCCTCCAGAAGAGGTGGACCGCACCGAGGTAAAAGATCATAAGTGAGACACAGTTCAACGTGAACGAGTATGATGATCAACGGATCATAGGCACTCCTACCTCTGGGGGTTGATCAAGCATAACGACAAAGAAACCACGTGAGACTTGTCTGGTCTATCTGTGTCTCTGGGATATGACGAATAATGTTTCTCAGGGAGACAACAGTACAACCCGTGGAAAGGCGCTCTACGTCTGATCCCTACAGTATTCACTACGTGATAGATCCTGTGGAATAGTGAGGGCCTCTTCATTCTCCTGTGGCCTGCAACAACTAATCATCGCACTTTGCACTTTTCGGTGGATAGGGTGTGGGCCTTGACGAGGACCACCTCTTCTATGTGAAAGACCTAGTATAGAATGCAACGGTGTCAGCGAGCGCTTCACTGTGTATCTTATTCTCTTTAATGCATGATCCTTTACTTGTCTCGGCGTTCACAAACCTCTACTGCTAATAAGTCGACAACGAATTCTCCCACTCTAGAGCAGACTTATCCCATTATTGCAGACAACTTCACGATCCCAACGGGGACCTGACCGGTCGGCCCTTTCGGATCCTCGCCAGACTTTATGTAAGGGCGAAACACGATTTTTGCTTGCTCAATTTGAGGCGCACTGTGGATATATCTGACAGCTATTGTTTACAATCTGAAGTGGGCTGTGTAACGAACAGTGGATGCAATCACAACTGCGTACATAAGATTCACAATTTGGAAGAAACGCCTGATGATCTAACATTTTAATACACGACTCTTGCAGCGCTGCGTTCAATAATTGTCAACAAGGCGGGCTACATATTGACCCTCGGTTTCCCCTTCTTGACGGGTAATGACCTTCTCGATCATCTAAAATATACGCCGGATCAGCATCCAACTAGCACAAAGCAAGCGCCAATGTCTTACCTCATTCACCTTCAAAAAGTTGTCTACAACTTCGACGCCAAGAATATCCTTGATCGCATCGTCTGCGGCCAAGCACTGTCTCGCCTCACCAATATTCAGTGGAAAGCGTTTCGTGACACCCAACGCGTCCCTCTCTGCAGGCGTTAATCCAGCGACACCTACCTCGCAATTCTTAACTGTGAGCGCGAGGTTGTCTCTGACGCCAAGTATACCGGAAGCCAAGACACCTGCTACGGCTAAGTACGGGCTCGCCGTCCCGTCGACGGGCTTGACCTCAAAGTTGCGCGAAGGGGAAAACACCCTTGTAAGCCGGATGGGTGCCTCGCGGTTCTCAACTCCCCAACTGACCCACGTCCCTCCAGACCGTATGCCTTCCGCCATTCTGGAATAAGAAGCCGGGAGAGGAAGTGTGAGTGCGATGACAGATGGGAGGTGCTTGATGAGGCCAGAAAGAAAAGCGGACTCGACGGGGGTCAATATTTCGGGTAAGGGGGATTTTCCAGGCCTGTCTCCGCGTACAGAGACGTGCATGTGAGTTCCGCTTCCGGCTAGCACGACATTCGCTCTATCAAAGCACAAACGAACGCGCAGTGTATCCATTACCCACCAAAAGCGAGCCTGGGGGCGAAGGTAGCCTTCAGACCATGCTTATTTGCGATGTTATAGATTGTTTCCCGTGTGTGGACCAACGCGTCCGCAGCCTCGAGTGGAGATAGGGGCCCAGTGACAACTTCGAACTGGAAGAAAAACAGCTCAAGCTGAATCGCGAGAATCCCATGGTCAACGAACCTGTCCGGGCCCGGCTTCCGCATGGTACACCTGGAGTTCAATGCCATCATTTTGAATGGCATCTGCAATTTCCTCCATTACTTGAGCTTCAACAGTTCCGGTTTTGATCGCAGAGGAGGTCATCCATTGATAATCATTCACGAAAACAAGTGGGTCAACTGACTTGAGGAGCGTAAACTCGTTTTCAAATCCAACAAGGAACTTGATTCCCAGCTCCTCAGCAGCATATCTAGAAATAATGTCAGCAACATTCGATATATGATTCAGGTGCTCGACCTCAGAAGACGTGATACGACCGTGCGGGGGCAGTTCGGCACTTCTAAGGATAGCCCGCTAGGGCGTGGAACGGGAACTTGCTCTTGGAAGAAACCAAAGACAGCTGCGTGTCCAGGGGCATAGCTGCAGGGGCGGAATGAAGAGATATCGAAGACATAGAGGCATTCTCCAGCGGGCGAAAATCCAGGTGCGAGCGTTAAGAATACGACCCCTAAGGCAGCTTTGGCTATCGCGACGCTGGGTCGCTCGGAGTTGAGAAGCTTGAGGAAGTAGGACGTCGGCAAGACACGACAGCGAACCTGATTGATGTGATCCACATATTGGATTCGAACATAGCGAATGCTGCGTGAATGAAAGACAGCCTCAAAGTTGTGAAGGGAGGCCGTTGATCTGATTAGCGCGGTACTGTTGGGGTTCATCAGTTGGAATGTTGATGGTGAACGTGAGGGGGGAAGGATATCAGAAGGCTAGCTTTAAGCACTAGCGTGCACAGGTTGGCTTCGTAATCTGAATTCATTCAGATGTTTCAGCGAAGAGCTAGAAGAACGGTGTCTGAGGTCCTTTCAACACCAACTTATGCTGTTCGCCTCACTTCGGGATTTTGAAGATTCGGGAGAGGATTTAATCCTGTACTTAAAATATAGTTTGTCGTTCAGAACTTGTTAGGATTTGATGTATAAACATACCCCAAAATGATGCACAGTGAATACTTGAAGTATACGCGTGAATATCGCCTGGACCAAAATGTCAGAATATACATTGTGTATCACACTGGCCTAAATGCGGGCGAAATTTTCATACTCCGGGTTCACGTCCAAAATCTGGCGATAGCAGGCATATCAGGAAAAAGGCAAAAGTCTAACGCTGACTAAAAACAGTCTAAATCGGACTTTGGCGCGATTAATGTTGGCTCGCTTAAAGTATTGCTGCGAAGCGAAGCGAATCGAGGCGAAGTACTTTTCTGTGTTGAGTTCGGCCCGCCTCGTTGTGTCGAGGTTTGGCCGAAGTGGGCCTCGAAAACTTTGCAAAGTGAACACGAACTCGCCGGAAACACGGCCCGTGTCCGCAACCAGTCAGATACTTCCACATGGATTCACGTCGTCTGAGTTGGCCTTGTTTGAGAACAACTCTCTGAGTTCGATGAAAGACCCCGCTGCGACCAATTCGTCTACAGCCCGCTGAGTGAGTAGTCCCGAGATGGTATAGCCCATCTCATTTGCGACGAGGGTGAAATTAAGGCGATCCTGCTTGAGAGCGAACTTAAGCGGCGATGTCAGTTGATACTACATAGTAGTCAAGTGATTATCTGTGCTACTTCGACCAACCTCCCGAAGTGAGCGAAGTGTAATTCGTTCCCAATTCGGAGTTTTCGAACCGCGGGGAGGCGACACGTCGCCGAAGCGAAGCGAACGAACCTCGAACTTAGTTCGCTTCACTACTCGCTAAGTCGCGGCGTGCGCAGAAAGCCGAATTAGCCCAACGTTAGCCAGCATTGTCACGTCGTCTAAGCGTCTAAGACAGTCTAAATGGTTTATGGGTGCTCATGCAGAACTCGACACATTTTTTGTGATTTGATAAAAGTATCGTGTATAGGTGCTAACGAGCACGCAGCGCAGAGGACGATACGCGCGGATGATGAGTAATACGAGTGGCCAAATATGGGTGACGAGATAATGAAGCGATGTACTGAGCACCTCACCTAACATGCCCGAAAAAGAAGCCTTATAGCCTAGCTAGCAAGCATCCCGAACTGACACCCCGGGCAAGATCAAATAAAACGTAGTTACATATGGTACAAATATTTGCAACATATTCCGCTTCCGTTTATGGATAAGTAGGTTATCAAAAATAAATGTTTGTCGCTTAGATAAGAACAATAAACATGACCGACTATTTTCAGTGGATTTATTCGGTCTTGCCTGCGGGGCCAGTCCGTAGGGGTGAAGCCCTGGCAGGCAAGACCGGATAAGTCTACCAAATATAGTTGCTATAAACACACAAACATATTCCACCCGGCATTCGAATATGTTTGTTGTTCTTAACTAAGCGACAAACATTTATTTTTGATAACCTACTTATCCTAGTAGAATATGTTATAAATATTTGTACCTACGTTTTATTCGATCTTGCCCGGGGTGTAAGTCAGCCTCTGCAGGAGGGATTCTAGGTCTGTCGCCATTGGTCCACATTTTGCGACTGTTAGAAAACCAGCGACAGGATCCGAACTCAAGTGACGTTTCACATCATGGGTTTCTGCGTCTCTTTACACCCATCCACCAAGAAAGAAATTTGCTTCAATGTATGATATATTCTTGTGGCATGCCTTGGGATGCGCGTAGCATCTATCAAGCCAAAGAGTTGATGGACACGGGCGCAATCTTGGCCCACAGAACAGCCGTGCTCATAGGCGAAGCTAGAACTGAATGGTATTGGCGTAGTCTCCAAGCATTTGAGGATCCAATAACGACCCGAGCTCAAGTGATAGCTTGACCAACACCGATCATAGGTAGAACGCCAGCTAAATCATGATCTACGAGGATCGGGTTCACCAGTTTTGCCACCAAACATGTATCACTTTGGTGGTTCAAGCCCTGTTACAACTGGCTTGTCCCCTCTCCCAGCACATATAAATTCCAGCTCTTCGTTCTTGCTTCTTTAGCCCGCTTCTTTATTTCGCTCGGCTCACTGGTACTGGCTAGTAAGTCGATGTGACCATTTCTCTCCGACGTGCTTACAGCCTACTTTCGCCAGCCTTTGTTCATTCACTGACTACTATTAGCTTGCCGTTGACGGCCTGAAAACCCTTTCGTTTATCCGCTTTATTCGCTGTTATCTCGTTCTGAAAGATACATTTCCGTTCTGCAATCTCTATAGCTTTTGTCATCGCCGCCGTCACCTCGGTCATGGCTGTGCCCGCGCCCGTCCTAATGAACAGGGACAATAACTCCCCTATGCCACAACCATAGTATGTGCTAAGCGCGATGACCGTTGTTGAATGCTAAATTAGAACAGCCAGAACCCGGGAATGGCATATCCTATGGGTTATAGCAACGTTCCTGGGATGCCTCAGTGTGTCTCACATACCATGCTTTTGCTGAATGCTCAACAAGGATAGGGGGCCGGTTGCGGGAGGCGGACACTCTCCCGGCATAGACTTCAATCAGTGAGAGGCTCTGATTGGTATACCTTGGGAATGTGACAACTAACGGAGCATAGGCAACCTGGCTTCCCGGGGCCAGATGGGCATGACGGTCCAGATGACCAGTGCGACCCATTCGATTTCCACACTTGTTGAGTGTGTAATTGATGTTTGTCATTTGCAGCGGACCAATGCCCGTGCCGCCACCGGTGAAAAGGGACACCTCTCAGTCAGAACCCCCGTACGTGCTAAATACGACAGTCCCTACCAAAAGTTAACCGAGCGTGGAGCGGGCTCAACGGAGATACAAAAGACTAAGATAAAAGAAGAGGAGTGAGATATACTTGACCTAGCCGGAATTCAATAGCTAACCGAGCATAGCAAAGGGAACAAGAAAGAGACCAAAGAAACTCGGTGAGTCCCATGATGTATGCATCTCTGATATGCGATAATGGATGTTCGTTTCGTAGGAAGACAGTGATCGAGTCAAAGCGCACTATCCGTGGTTCTGAACATCTCATTCAAAGGGACAACCAAGACGAGTATGTATCCAATGTAGTGATGGTTTCCGTCAAGTATTAACCGAGCTTAGTTCATCCTCGCCTCCAGAAGCGATAGACCGCACCAAGACCCAAGAGCATAAGTGAGACACAGTTCCATGTCAACGAGTAGGATGATCAACGGAGCACAGGTCATCCCACTTTTTTGGGCTGAAAAAAGATCAGGACAAAGAAATCACGTGAGACTTGTCTAGTCTATCTGTGTGCCTCTAGGATGTGACGAATAATGTTTTTCAGGGAGACAAAAATAGTGCCCATGTCGGACAAGCGCTCCACCTCTGGTTCCTACAGCATCCACTACGTGATAGATCCTGCGGAATAGTGAGGACCTCTTCATTCGCCTGTGGCCTGCAACGACTAATCATCGCACTTTGCACTATTTAGTCCATAGGGCGTGAGCCTTGACAAGGTCCGCCTCGATGCTATGTGAACGACCTAGTTTAGAACGCAACGGTGTCAGCGAGCGCTTCACTGTGTATCTCATTCTCTTAAATGCATGATCCTTTACTTTCCTCGGCCTTCAAAAACTTCTACTGCCAATTGGTCGACAAGGCATTCTCTCACTCTAGAACAGATTTATGCCATCATTGCAGACAACTTCGCGATCCCAACGGGAATTTGAACGGTCGGCCCTTTGTGACTTTGCATAACCTAAGTTTGCTTCGCCTTTGATTTGGCACCTTCCCTAACATTTCCGCTCGAGAATCAAGCCCGCTCGACGGACCCTCGCCAGACTTTAAGGGCGAAACACGATTTTTGCTTGCTCAGTTTGAGGCGTACTGCGAATAAATCTGGCAACTAATGTTTACAATCTCAATTGGGCTGTGTGACGAACAGTGCAGCGATCATAACTGTGTACATAAGATCCATAATTTGGCGGAAACGTCTGATAATCTAACATTTTAATACACGATTCTTGCAGCGCTGCGTTCAATAATTGTCAACAAGGCGGGCCACATATTGACCCTCGGTTTCCCCTTCTTGACGGATGATGACCTTCTCGATCATCTAAAATATACGGCGGATCAGCATCCGACCGGCACAAAGCAAACGCCAATGTCTCACCTCATTCACCTTCAAAAAGTTGTCTACAACTTCGACGCCAAGAATATCCTTGATCGCATCGTCTGCGGCTAAGCACTGTCTCGCCTCACCAATATTCAGTGGAAAGCGTCTCGTGACACCCAACGCGTCCCTCTCTGCAGGTGTCAATCCACCGACACCTGCCTCGCAATTCTTGACTGTGAGGGCGAGGTTGTCCCTGACGCCAAGTATACCGGAAGCCAAGACACCTGCTACAGCCAAGTACGGGCTCGCCGTCCCATCGACGGGCCTGACCTCAAAGTTGCGCGAAGGAGAAGACACCTTTGTAAGCCGGATGGGTGCCTCGCGATTCTCAACTCCCCAGCTGACCCACGTCCCTCCAGACCATATGCCTTCCACCATTCTGGAATAGGAAGCCGGGAGAGGAAGTGTGAGTGCGATGACAGATGGGAGGTGCTTGATGAGGCCAGAAAGGAAAGCGGACTCGACGGGGGTCAATATTTCGGGTGAGGGGGATTTGCCTGGCCTTTCCCCGCTTACAGAGACGTGCATGTGAGCCCCTGTTCCGGCTAGCATGACATTCGCTCTATCAGAGCACAAACGGATAGTGTATCCAATACTCACCACTATCAAAAGCGAGCCTGGGGGCGAATGTAGCCTTTAGACCGTGCTTACTCGCAATGTTGTAGATGGTTTCCCGTGTGTGCACTAACGCGTCCGCAGCCTCGAGTGGAGATAGGGGTCCAGTGACAACTTCGTACTGGAAGAAAAACAGCTCAAGCTGAATCGCGAGAATCCCATGGTCAACGAACCTGTCCGGGCGCAGCTTCCGCATGGTACATCTGGAGTTCAATGCCATCATTTTGAATGGCATCTGCAATTTCCTCCATTACTTGAGCTTCAACAGTTCCAGTTTTGATCGCAAAGGAGGTCGCCCATTGATAATCATTCACGAAAACAAGTGGGTCAGTTGACTTGAGGAGCGTAAACTCGCTTTCAAACCCAACAAGGAACTTGATTCCAAGCTCCTCGGCGGCATATCTAGAAATAACGTCAACAACATGCGATATATGATTCAGGATGCCCGACCTCAGAAGACGTGATACCACCGTGCGAGGGCAGTTTGGCACTTCAAAGGATGGTCCACTAGGACGTGGTACGGGAACTTCCAATTGGAAAAAACCAAAGACAGCCGCGTGCCCAGGGGCATAGCTGCAGGGACGGAATGAAGAGATATCAAAGACATAGAGGCCTTCTCCACCAGGCGAAAATCCAGGTGCGAGCGTTAAGACTACGATCCCTAAGGCGGCATTGGGTATCGCGACGCCGGGTCGCTCGGAGTTGAGAAGCTTGAGGAAGTAGGACGTCGGCAAGACACGACAGCGAACCTGATTGAGGTGGTCCACATATTGGATTCGAACATAGCGAATGCTGCGTGAATGAAAGACAGCCTCAAAGTTGTGAAGGGAGGCCTTTGGCCGGATTAGCGCGGTACTGTTGGGGTTCATCAGTTTGAATGTTGATGGGGAACGTGAGGGGGAAAAGATATCAGAAGGCTAGCTTTAAGCACTTGCGTGCACAGGTTGGCTTCGTAATCTGATTTCATTCAGATGTTCTAGCAAAACTACATGAACAGTGTCTGAGGTCCTTTCAACACGTTAGCCTCACCAATATTAACCTTGTTCGTGCCAACGCCTTGATTTCTGATAAGCGACACACCCACTCAATGCCGTGAGTTGCCAGGTGCTCATTTACCGCTGATCTTGAGCTCTATAGGGGCCAATTGAATATTTGCACGAAGCCTCAACAGGGGATAAGCAGTAGACAAGCGGAAGCAGATGAAGAGAGTTTGTACTCCGCAGCCCTCACATCAACATGGACCGCAGTTTCTGTCGGCTATCGACGCGTGAATGTCATACAAACTTTCTTTGCAAGCTAAAATACACAGATAACACGTCATCTCCGCACAGCTACACGTGTTGCTCGGCTACTTCCTGCCAGCCTTCTTGGCGGCTGCTCTCGCTCGAGTGATCTGCTTCTTCCACCCAAAGCAAAGGTTGCATCCTGGAGACCGAATCAGCAAACAGACTGGGAAACAGGGGGTTGCTCACCCTCGGATCCATGTTTCTTACACTGATACTTGCCATCTTTGTTCATCGTTACCGCCGGAGGCTCGATGGATTCCCGATCGACGGGTTCAAACTAATGGGCGGGGCAACTGTAAGCGCATTAGAAGCTTGTCAAGAAATGAAATCAACCCCGTAGAAAGAATCGTTCTCCTCCCTTCCGTCGTAGCCACAGTCTGTACACTGTTGCGCGGAATAGGTAGCCGATCGCGGGGTAAACACGTGCAACACGCACCACCTCTTTCAAGTGAGAGCAGAAGATAGCGTCATTGATCTCGACGGTTGTCATGCTGGGGGGGTTCGCCTAGCTTGGTGTTGGAAGGTGGGGAGAGAGCGGGATTAGCCGGTGACTCACTCGTCGACTCAGGGCAAGCACAAAGTCTTTGGACGCTCTCGTGCCAAACCAAGCCGATCAGACTCTCACTCTAAACTCAATCCATCGTGGAGAATACGAATGTAAGCGCTGCGGCACTGATAGTTGTGAAAGTGGGAAGACGCTGCGACTGAGTATTTGAGATCTTGACTCTTGGCACATCTCCCGGACAAAGTACTTCAAAAACAGACAATGGATTTGGGGCGATAGATCTCAATATTACTTGTTTGTGATCTGGACGGCGAGTCGCTGTGTTGTCCAAATAGTAGCTAACAAGAGCTAAAAGTATGGTCACAGTACTTGTAATTACGATGTGCCATGTACGAACGCAATTTTTAGGGGCTTTCCTTATGCAAGATCTGGTGGCTGGATGGCCTGAAGACATGTATAGAGCCGCAACGCTCTGGTACCCCGACCCGCAGAGTCACCAAGGGCAAAAGAGAGATCTCTGCAGGTGGCAGTGGAGGTACTCGCACAGAAACCTGCGACATGGGAAACGGCCCAATCTCAAAGGATCTCTCGTCATCCGCAGGAAGGTGTAAGCCTTACCTGATTCCGGTTAATCAGCATATATACTGTCCGGGATACTGAGTGGTAGTCACTCAGTATTGCAGCCTTTTGGCGTAATGGTTAAGCGCCGGCAGTCTAGCCTTACAGAAGGCTGGAATCTGAGGATGGGACACGAAAAAGGGTTCCGATTTTCACCCCAAAGTTCAAACTATTAGCAGTATCACAGCCTTGCATTCACGACGGCGTCAGACCGGCTGCACCTTAGAGATTACAAATCTGTAGCGAGAAAATAGTTTGGAGAGCAACTAAGTAGAACTTCAAGCTCCAAGCTTTCAAGGGTCGAATCTCTGAATCAGGTACCTCAAAGAAGGCCCAAGAACATGGACGAACCTGAAACTTTTCGTGACCATCGAGACGAAATGGTGGATGATCAGCTGTATACAGGTCCTGCAAGACATTTGGGGATCCCATCCAGCACACCCAGATTACTGTTGTTGCAAGCCTTGAGCTATTCCACTAGAGAAGGGAACCACTTATTATCACAATCCACAGGTAGAGGTGGCGAGTGTCTCACAGGCCTCCAGGAACCCAATATACGTCAGGATCTTGGACTTGGCGGAGAAAGGTGGACTCATCGGCCACAGAGCGTTTGCGCATGACCTCTGTCTCACTGTTCGGGAATCATCAATCGTCACATTTCGCATATACGTCGCTCGGGCTTCACCGTGTTTCTGTTAACTCAGGCCCTTCGGAATATCCCAGCAAGCTTGGTTTCCTATACTTCTTGAGTGTTGCGCTCAAAGGAACACCAAACGGGTCTCACCGGTGTTCTTCTATCTCGGTCGTCTGGAATTCTGGCACACCTGGTTCTCTATGCCCGGTGAGCATACAATAGACACCATCGTATTGAGCACTTACTGAGGTTCCAACTGAGAGATAGAAATGTCCCTGTTTACGAGAAAGTTAAAACCAGGTGTTGAGTGCTCTTCTCTGTAAAATATAACCATCAATTGTCATGTTACATACTAGCTAGGCGAGTCTTACGTTGCTTCTGATGTGGGGACGTAAAGATGCTGAGGCCCATGTGATTCGATTCCCCCTGGTCCCCTATACTTGATTAGCATCAACGAAATCTATCACGGTTGACGCTTACTGGGGCACCGCCCAAGCGATGTTACTGTACTGAGCATGCGGCGGCGGTGGCACGTTCGGCCCCCTATGTTCGGTCAGCATGCGACGGAAACCACATCATTGAACACACACTGAGGTTGAGGCGTCGCTTCAATATCAGTAGTTTGAACTCCAGTATTTACCTGAGCAGGAGTAGGAGCGGCTGTGACGGAGGCGGCAGCGACGAAGACGAATGCTAGAGAGAGTGCTGAGAGGAAATCCATCCTAAAAATGTCGATGATCAGTCCGTGAACAGCAAGCTGCCAGTAGTGGGCGAATAGACAAAGAGGCTGACAAAGGGCGGAGTGAGCGCGTCGAAATAGGCTACGAAATGAACCTACTAGCCAGTACCAGCGAGCCAAGCGAAGAGGAAGAGAAGGCTGTGAAACCGAAAACCGGTCCCACTCGTTCATTCGGCATGAACCTTCACTAAAAACGATGGTCACTAGGGAACCTACGAGTCGGTTATCATGTGCTGTCAGAGTTCTGCCCACGGTAGCACGGGTAATAATTCGTGGGCTAGGATCAAACGATCACCCGACCCTTGGTGGCTATATTAGGGGGATTAGGCTGATAGACCAGGATTGAGTGGAGACGAATACGGCCGGCAGATGACGAATCGCTTGAGCAATCATCAAGCTGTTGGTTGGTTCGATACCCGAATATTTTCGCAAGATGAAGCATGTCTCAACCTTCTATATCCAAATTGCTGATCCCAGGAACGATCTACCAGATGGTCTGTGGTAAATATGGCCGAAGATCATGCCGTCGGCATATATCACCATGCGCTACTAATCAGTGACTTGTATAGAGAGTTGGTTGCCGCGTGCACCTTTGTCCTCGCTCAACGTCAAAACTAAAGCAACCATCATAAACGAACTCGTTGTCGTGAACGACGACACACTGTCATGAGGGTGTTTGAGTCGGACTTAACGTAGAACTTGCAAGAACGAAAGGACACGCTATGGATCCGACGAGAGCATCCTTGGAGAAATTTGTACAGCTGACATTTGGACACTAAGCGCATAGCAGCAGGTCGTGTCTTGGTATCGGCGTGTTGAATGATGGAGGTAAACTTTGACGGCGACAACAAGCAGTGATTAGTAGTGGGTGTTCGAGTTCAACGCGTATCGTGCGAGCCTTCAGGGTGACCAGCCCGTCTACTATGAGGTCAACGACTGCCTGAGATATCACTGCAGCGTGACTCGTCTTTCGCACCACTCATCTTTACCTCTTTTGTTCACAAGTTGTTTGCCAGGTCTCATAAATATTAATTCATTATTTTCTGTTCCGCCAGGGTGTTGGTACGTCCACCTTGTGTCACGAACGACATTCTGACAGTTGATTTCCGTAGTTACCTACTATTCTGACCCGAAACTCCAATACTCTGACCTTAGCGCCTTTGATCTCCGCAGACTGTTTTCTTGAATTCTGTACATCACCATAGATGGACTCCGAGGGTACTTATTTCTTTATCTTCGCACGAAAAACAGCACAGTAACGTTCTTTACAAGTCAAACTGCTAATTTTAGGAGCGAGATCCCTTTTCGATGAATTTGGGCGGGGGAATGAGATCGTTTATATCGATGAAGCGATCTCCCTTGATCGTAAAGCACTTGATCTCTGTCGCTCTGGTCAACCCGAGCAATCCGCTACTATGACACAGCTTGCAAGTCATCTCTGGCAGCGTTTCAAGCAGCTCGGAAGGATTGATGACCTGAATGAGGCCATTGTCCTAGGCCAAGATGCGCTGACCCTTCGTCCACCAGGCGACGGGGAAAGATCGGCGTTCTTGAACAACCTTGCTATTCATCTCTCGACCCGGTACCACCGACTCGGGAAGACTGATGACTTGGATGAGGCTATCGCCCTCATGCAGGAAGTACTTGCGCTCCACCCACCAGGGCATCCTGGTCACGCCACGCCTTTGAGCACCCTCGCATCTTATCTCTCCACTCGGTACGACCTGTACGGGGTAATTGATGACCTGAATGAGGCCATTGTCCTCCAGCGAGACGCACTGGCGCTTCTGTCGCTAGACGATGCTAATCGGTCAACATCTTTGAGCGATTTGTCGCTCGGTCTCTGTGCTCGATATGAGAAATTGGGGAACATTGGTGATTTAGACGAGTCTATATCTTTCGCTCGTGAAGCGCTTGCGCTTTGCATGCCAGGCCATCCGTATCGTTCGACTTTCTTGAATAGCCTCTCATCACGTCTCTCCGTCCGGTACAAGCAGTTCGGGGAAATTGTCGACCTTGATCAGGCAATTGTCCTCTCTCGCGAAGCACTAGCACTATGCCCATCAGAGCATCTAGATCGATCGATTTTTTTGAACAATCTTGCATCCAATTTGACGACTCGATACAACCAACTCAGGGGAGGTGATGACCTTGAGGAGGCCATTGTTCTCTCCCGGGAAGCGCTAGCAATCCGCCCACAGGGGCACCCGGGTCGGTCAACGTCTTTGAACAACCTTTCCCTTCATCTCCTAACCCGGTACAAACAACTAGGGAAAATCGATGATCTTAACGAGGCCATCACCCTCGCCCAGGATTCGCTGGCACTTTGTCCACCTGGACACCCAGGTCGGTCCCCACCCTTGAATAACCTCGCAGTTCTTTTTTCGTCTCGACACGACCATCTTGGTGGGCGCGATGATCTCGATCAGGCTATTTCCCTTGCCAGAGAAGTGCTGGAACTTCACCCGCCAGGCGACTCAAATCGGTTGACATTATTGAATAACCTTGCGTCTCACCTATTTACCCGGTACAAGCAACTCAGGAAATTTGATGACTTGGATGAAGCCACTATCCTGGAACGGGAAGCGCTATCGCTTTACCCGCCTGGTCACCCAGTTCGGTCGAATCCTTTGAACAACCTCGCGCAATGTCTCTTTCTCCGACTCTTCACACCGTTAGGTGGGAGAGCGGTACAGGAGGAGCTATTTAGTCTTTTTGCTCAAGTGGAAGATATCTCAGATGTAGTATCTTCATACGATCTGACTGCCGCTCAAGCGTGGGTCGATATAGCTGAATATTTCCACCACCCCTC
>JBBPUC010000152.1:0-19674 GCA_038094375.1 Tubosaeta aff. heterosetosa | reverse complement strand
GGGAGAGCGGTACAGGAGGAGCTATTTAGTCTTTTTGCTCAAGTGGAAGATATCTCAGATGTAGTATCTTCATACGATCTGACTGCCGCTCAAGCGTGGGTCGATATAGCTGAATATTTCCACCACCCCTCACTACTTCTCGCATACAAGACAGCTCTTCGACTGCTTGTTCAACATCTAACTACTCTACCACCGCTTCCTCAACATCTTCCCGTCTTTAAGGATGCATCGTCGTCTCTCGCAGCGGACGCATTCTCGGCTTGTGTTCGCGACCGTTCTTACGCTAATGCGGTTGAACTTCTTGAACAAGGTCGAGGCGTTTTCTGGAGCCAGCTCAGTCGCTTTCGTTCCCCACTAGACGACGTTATTGCATCTGGCTCGAGTGGAAAGATACTGTCGGAAGAGTTCATGCGTCAAGCCTCACTCATTCGAGAAGCCCTTGACTCACCTGGTAAAGACCAGCATGACCGGGTGTATTTTCTCAACTTGGAGCTGCAGAAAGTCGTGTCCAACATCCGAGGCCTGCCCGGTCTCTCCCGCTTTCTTCTTCCCCTGTCCTTCACTGATCTTCAGTGCGCGGCAATTGGCGGACCTGTTATCATCTTGAACGCGAGCAAGTACGGCTGTGATGCACTCGTCATCTTTGTAGACAAGGATCCTGTTCACGTCCCGCTGTCGGTTACCAAGGACGACGTTCAAGGACTCTCGACAAGGCTCCGTAAACTGACCAGGCTCGCAAAGAAGATGGATATGACGCGAGATCTTGGCATCTTTTTGCGAGACCTGTGGGACATGGTCGTCTCCCATATCGCTGATTTCCTTGCGACAACATGTCCTCGTCAGTCGCGCATTTGGTGGTGCCCTTCCGCCGAGTTCTCTCTTTTGCCCTTGCATGCTGCTGGACCATACAGGAAGGGGGAGCAGAACCTCCCGGCACTCTACACCTCTTCTTACACCCCCACTCTGACTTCTCTCATTCGTGCAAGACGTCCCGGATCACCGCATTCCGCACCTTCGAAGCATTTTATTGCGATTGGTCAAGGGGCAGCCTCCGGCGCGCTTGAACTCCCTTCAGTCAGCTCAGAACTAACTAATATTAGCCAACTTGTCGATGGGTTTGCAACATTCACACGCATTGAAGGGTCTGCCTCTTCGGTTTCTAGGGTCGCCGACGAACTTGGTAAGAATAACTGGGTGCATTTCGCTTGTCATGGTTTCCCGAACCGAAAGGAGCCATTCGAATCCGCATTCGCTCTCCATGACGGGCCGTTCACGATTCAACACATCACTCGGAGTAATTTACAGAATCCAGAATTCGCATACCTCTCTGCCTGTCATACGACCGCCGGAGACGAAGAACGGCCAGACGAAGTGATACATCTCGCATCAGCAATGCAGTTTGCTGGATTTAGATCCGTCATTGGGACAATGTGGTCTGTGGACGATGGACAGACAAGCAAGATCACGTCTGTGTTCTACAAACACATGGTTGATGAGTCGGGGCACCTAGATTACACTCGCGCGGCATATGCACTGCGCAAAACTATGAGATCGGTGAACATACCACTCGATCAACGAATTTTATACGTGCATCTCGGTGCTTGACCTTGTACGCTCACTTATCGGAACTAGCTGGCTACATACCTCGCTCTGTATTCACTGCGCTATTATTGATCTCGTGATCTCGTCTTTGTTTGAACTTTGCTTGTTTGTTTTTCAACATAAGTGAAGACGGTTGTTTACTGCCATGAAGGCAATCGACCGCGTTTAGCTTGTTCAAACAATTCATGAGGGTGATCAAAGGTCTCATCGTCGATTAACGAGGGGGGCCCAAGGGGCAACCTCAGAGTCCAAGCAAATTCTCAGTGGCCTGTGGGAAAGCAACATGAATTTATCAAGCTCAGTAGATGACTGTGGGGCTGCTGATATGGTGGTGCAAGTAGTACAACAGAAAACCATGCGTTGATCCTGCCAGTCACTTACGGCATTACGTGTTCATCAATCGCCCTCAACCACGTTTCTCCAGAAGATCGTTCTGACACCTAACGTCAATCCATCGAGCACACATTTACGCGAACCCGACCCAGATAGTAGTCCGATCTCAGGTGGGCTGCCCTAGCTGCTGCTATTCTAGTATTGCTATCTTCAAGTGCTCAGACTCGATGTTTTTCCTGGCCATTTGGGTCTCGTATATCTCATCTTTGGCAGTGGGCACTACGTGGAAATGAGCATATTTTTGCATGACAGGTGGCTTCGTTGCCACTCACCAGATGTTTCCATTCCACGTTGCCATCATGCCATCAAGCATCTCATCAAACTACCTGACTGACGTTCAGGGCCCAGGCGATACATACCGAAGGCGTAAGAATTCGCCGATTCTTCTACCATTTTTACACAAAAAGTTGGTGTGTAATAAACCGTGCTTCAAGTATAGGATGAAATGCAACTCATGAACGACACCTGAACCGGTTCGATAGCACTACACCATAAAGATAGAAACGCAAACTTAACGGACGTCATAGCGCGACGGTTCGACGTTACTCCGTGCGTTATCTATAAGTTATTTGTGTCGTCGTTGTCGACGTTTCATTCTAATCTGTTTGCTTGCCACGGCACCACGAGGCTCAATCGTCAACCGCCAGCCTGTAACCCATGCTCCCCGTGAATGCCCGAGATAGTTGTTGGTAACCATCACCTCTGATGACAGTGAGCAAAACTGGCTGCGTCTTCCCTCTTTCCAGGTATAAATGCCACCCTCTCGCTGCAGTTTCTCCAGCTACTTCCTTGGCTCACTGGTACTGGTAGTAAGTCTGTGTGCATATTCATATCAACACGCTCATTATCTACTTCTTTTCTTCAGCCTTTTTCCCACTCTTCGACTACCATCAGCCTGCCGTTGACGGCCTGACAATCCTCTCGTTTTTGACAACCCATTTTTTCATCTTGAAATATGCATTCTTGCTCTGCATTCTCTTTAGCTCTCATCATGGCTCTTGCCGCTGCGGTAGTGGCCGCACCCGCACCCGCTCTAGTAAGCAGGGACACTGGCATTCCTGGAGCGCCGCAGCCTCAGTATGTCCCAAATATGATTATTGTTGCTGAATGTTAACCTCGAATAGGGGCCCAAGCGAACCAGGACACACGTTCGGATGGAGCAATACACACGGGATGCCTCAGTACGTGCCATGTGTCATACTTTTCGTTGAAGCTAACCAATAATAGGGGACCAGATGCACCGGGAGTTGCGGAGCACATGGCCGAATATACTGGCAATAATTGGGCGGTAACTGGGTATGTGCTTAATGCAAATGTTTTCTTCTAACACTAATAGAGCACAGGGGACCAGACCCAACCAACATACACCCGACTGAGACCAGCAATGAACGGTGAGATCTGTTTCATTAGTGTGTATGTGAATCTGACAACGAACCTAACACAGGCCGCCCGCTTTTGGAGGGCCAGGCGGCGATAAGGAACCCCCGTGAGACTGTTCGACCCACTCACCACTCAAATGTGCCAATCTTTCATAGGCAAACACAAAAAATGAACATGCGCAAGCGCTCTCCGCCCAGTCCTGAATTTCCTGGTGCAGGTTTTGCGAGAGTTGATCTTGAGACCCCTGAATACCAGTGAGACCTATTCAATCTACGTGTACCTGTAGAAGTGTGACCTGACGGTCGTATTTCGCGCAGGAATCAAGACTGGTACCAATGGCAACAATCGGCACATCCCCAGTAGTTTTTATGCACGCAGTCATGTTGTACCATAAGATGTATGAAAGATGATGTACATGGTGGCACGAGAAGATGCGATGGAGTGGACGCGCCCAAGTTTGAGGTGATGCTGGCCTACGTCACCATTTATGTATCAGCGTTTCATGCTGGTCTGTCTACTCACCATCCCGGAACTTGAAGAGCTCCTGCGAACATCTTGTGTCAGGTTTAAGTCATATATAGTAAGCGCAGAGTCAGGTCATATTCCCCTCATATCGCAATCCATATTCACTGAGCCGTATTAGAGGATGCAAGGTTAACGCGTAGTTCTTTACACCAAAATGAGAACTTAATACTGGTAAATATATGTCCGGAGCAACTCGGAAGGATATTCTTTATCTTGCTGCGATAAATCTTGTTATCGCACCTCATTGATTATTTACACACTCCGATTGATCTCCGCCCACGTTTTTGAGGTCGCCGAGACATCTGCATAAAAGCGGGCGACCAAAAGAAGAGCGGGTCCCTGGCCCAATCTTTTTGTGGAAAAATTCTGCGCTTTCGCTCACTGAGCCGCAGCCCAATTTTTAAATGGAGAAATGAGCAAAGGGTGGCCGGCAAAGTGACAAGGCTGTGAGACAAGCGGACCACAAGGGAGGGCAATACTTTCCCTTCATTCTCCCCATAAACACTTCGACTCCTTCCGATTTAGAATTATTTCGAAGGTATCAGTCTGGTTGATGTACCAGAGGATTTTGGTTTCTTAAAATCTTGAATCAGCTAGTCATCCTCCGGACCCCGGAGTCCGCAGGCACAGTATTGCTTACGGACAACGGCGTATGCGACCCTTTCTCTCTTAACCCACTCTGGCTTCCGAATACTCACCCGCCCTTTCAACAAAGGTGGCCTTGTAATTGCAAAGTCCGCTCGCCACTAAGTTGTGCATTATACAACATGCCATGGAGAAACCGCTGGCTTTTGCGCTATGACCAGGTTCTCGGAAATCGCTTGATGCTACCATCATTCTCAGGTCTGTTGATGGACTGAAGCTTGATGCACAGCATGGCGCATAATGAAATGAATTTTTATGGCATATCGTCGGCTGTGTCTTGATATAATAATGGTCCGTACAAGTTATGCAGGGTTGATTCCTTGAAAGCCATCGTGTCGTCCTGCATGGCGTCGGAGACGGACTTTGCGCCCACGCTTGGGGCGCTTTTTGTAGGTCTGTTTTTGGGATCTGTGTAAGTCTGTGTTTCTCTCCGACAGAGTGAACTCACAACCATGCGTTCTAGGTTTCTTGGTATCACTCTTTTGCAAACGATTTTTTACGTGCGTATCACATCACACAACCGGCCGGAAATGTCTTCTTAATCTTGGGACAGTACAAGACGTACCCCGAGGACACATTCCTTCTGAAATCATTAGTGAGTTGTTGTTATCTTGCCGTATGCATCTGCATACCTTTTGTCCATTTTCAGGTTGCTGCACTATGGCACGGTTGTTTTGTGCCTCAGTGACGTGCGGGCACTCATGTTATGCTGCTATCACAGTGCGCTCGACACTCTTTCCCTCAGTTTATGGGCGTTCACTGCCTATTGGACTCTCGTTCTCCACTTTGGCGATCCTATAGGCGCCTACAGATTAGTTTGGTAAGCCACTTTGCTTGATGCTGCTTCGCGCGATAAACGGCTACCTGTAGGAGTGAAGCGGTAGGGTAACTCCGTTGATCGCAATGTTCGTTCCTCTCATGTATGTTTCACAGGTCGAACCACCAGTCACCGGGACTGTCGCCTTGATAGTGCATTTGTGAGTCTGAGAGGTTGCCTTGTCTTGGATACTTTCGACGGTCGTCTAGATTTCTCGCATGGCGTATTCAAAAATGTACGTTTGTGGTCGTTGCTGTGTCCTCATGCTCATCGCTAGTTATAGTGGACCAGAGGTGGAGGATCTTCGCGACTATGATCGTAAATTATATTCATCTTGTTCATGATCCGCCTTTACTGACGAGTCCAAGACCGTGCTATCACTGGTTTCAGTGAGTGAGTAATGCGTACTAATAGTCTATGCTACCTGACGTGACTAATGACACGTCTCAGCGAGTCCGTTGGGTGAGTCTGGAACATTGTCCGTCCCTCAAATAATGACACACAAGCTTATAGCAACGAGCGTGATAGCGTGTGGTTTTATTTGATGCGCTGTGATGAAGCGACTTATGTGTAATCGCTTGAACAGGGTCCACGCCATCAAGAAGGGGACACCCATTCCTATTGCCGTGCATACGATTCGGGTACATTTTCTTCCCCATGATACCCAAAGCCTGACTCACCAGTCTCTCCCAAATGGGATACGTGCATGCTCAGTGGTGCGCTCTGACAGGCAATGTTTGCTCTGCCGTGGCAGACGTTTGCATTGCTAGTTCCATAGCTTATTTGCTCCACCGTGGCCGTGGCACACTTGCCAAGTAGGGCGCATCCCGTTGAGCTCGCAAGACTTGGGTGCTGATGTCCATGTGTCGGTGCTAGGAGCAATCACACGATCACCATACTCACGTTGTATATCGTCACCACCGGTTTCATCACGGCGTAAGTGTTTTTGACGACATGACGTTGGGGAAAAGGCGCTAGAATTAGCATGTGCATCGTTTCTAGGGTCCTGCGGGTGCTAGACGTGACTCTGGTACGTATCTTGCTAGACGCAACGTTGCCTTGAATGACCACAGTCACTTTGTAGACTTATGCGTACTCTGATACGTTCTACAGTCTCATTCCCTATATTTTGACGCCCAAAGGTGGATGGCAAAACCTCACTTGCGTGGTATTGTGCTCACCCTAGATCTTGCCTTTCGCAGCGTATACCAACGCCTTTTTGGCCACGTGAGTCGTGCAACTTTACCCAGTGTTGACGCTCAGCGACGCTCGACAGAGTCAATTCGCGAGCAAGCCGGCGAGAGAGACTCCAAGAGCCAACCATCCCAACGTTTCTACTTGAATTTCGAGACAACCCGCCAGTGGATTCGCTTGGTGGGATGTCCGTCCTCTCGAAACAATTGGCACGCACGTATTCTGATCGCACGATCTCCGTGCGTCCAAGCACGCACGCCGAGGTCAACATTCCAGTCGCTACTTGAGCGTCCTCGTTTTTGTTTGCCATTGTTTTGCTTGGTTGCCGCGCCAGTTAGACTCACTGATAGCTGCCATACCTCCAAAACACATGTACCCCGTACTCGAGTCGAACCAGCCACTTTTTATCCTAGACTGAGATATGTATCGTGCTGAAAGAGTTGGTAGGCGGGTTTGGGAACCTTAATGCTTCCGCAGCTTTTATGGGTATAAACCAGTCGGCGTGTCGTATATGAAAACCCCCGCAGCTCTATTGAAACCAGTCCGTGCGAGCCCTCCATTGAAGGTACTGAAGATGCCTATCGCTTGCTGGAGGGTATATGAAAACCCCGGCGCCACAAGGTTGCGGTCCGTCAGTCTACTGATTCGTTCGAGCACACCTCAAAGTCGGCCGTGTCGACAGAGTCGATGATGGCAGGATTGCTGTTGATCGACCATGGTGGTAGGGCATCTCCCGTCAAGTTCGTCTGTGTCGTAGTACCACATATAGCAAACAGGGAGCACGATAGTGTATGTGGAACGTGGCGACGAGCACAAATGACCATATGAAACACGCTTATCGGCTGGGCGGTCGTCTGAGCCTAGCTAGCAAGGATGTGGACGATGTCACAAGAGATAGCTATGTGTCGCCGATCAGAGGGTTGAAACTCGGGCCGACTTCTACCTCTGACGCGTGTCAGCCATCGGAAGAAAGGCCGACTACTATGGAGAAGATTTCGACGCTCATTATTCTTGCGAGCGAAAGAACGCCACCGGTTCCACCGCTGCCAACCCTTGACGGATGCGTCTGTCATCATCACACCAAATGGTTGGCGCCTTCGCTCGCAGCTCCACGGCGTTGTGGTATCTATAGAGACCATTCCTTTTACAGCCGTGGAGTCGAGTTGAAGCACGGAAACCACCTCGCGACCCGTCCAATGAAATGAAAACGACGTGACAAAACACCCGCAACCCCCACTAGAGGGACAATGTATCAAAACTGCTTTTCTTTTCTTAGCCATCTGGTAGAGGATGGTGCGCACCTGGATGTACAGACGCTGGACCATCTCGCAACGTCTCTTTGCCTTTGCCCTCTTCTCCACCCTCGCTGTATCCCTCTTCATCCACCATGCACCCAGCGACCCGCGATTCGCCGCATTTTTCACCTCCAAGCCGTCTCCGTCCGCTGCACACACGATCATCGATGGCCTGCTGATCGTCAATCCCAAAGGACCGCATCCTATCTTTCAACTCATCCGCGACGCGGAAGAAGCATGGGCCGCAAAACAAGCGCGCGCAAGTACGACACTCGGAGAGGCCGTTGCAGAGTACAAACGGCGCTACCATCGAGCCCCTCCGATCGGTTTTGACAAGTGGTCTGTTCTTTCCACTCTTTTTTTGTTGTCGGCTGATGCACGCCAGGTGGGCCTATGTCATCCGGCACAACGTTCAACTTCCAGACGAGTACGACGAGATCTACGAGGATATCGAGCCGTTCTGGGGCATCGACCCGGCTGAGCTTGCACATGCGCAGTCCATCCTCGAGACCAAACCCGGGCTCGTCACCATCGCCAAAACGAACGGGTCTGTCGAGATCGTGGGGTCGACGGTCGCAGAGGCGGACATGTACCTGATGTTCATTGTCAACAGTATCCTCGCGCTCCTTCGCGACGTTGCGCATGAGCTGCCCCCCCTCAGGTTCTCGCTCTCGCCGTTCGACACGCCAGCGATGGTGTCAGATTGGCGGATCGAGCACATGGTGCGCGAGGCAGCTGCCAACGGAACCAGTACGTGACTCGCGTTTCGAGATGGCATACGGTCACGTGTCTCTAGCCCTCACGGAAAAAGATCTGCCTGGGGTGAGAGAGGGGTGGGTCCAGGGCTGCGCACCAGACACGCCTGCACGTCTCTCCAGCCCCCTCTCCTCGCTGCTACACGGGTCGCCTGCGCCGTCAGCTGTGCCATTGCCTAAAACGTTTATCGCGTCGCATCGGGCGACAATGGATCCGTGTAGGCACCCGTCGCTCTTCGCTACGCATGGCCAGTTTCTGTCGCACAAAGCGGGGCCGATGCCCCAGCGCATGCTCGTTCCGCGTTTCTCGCTCTGCGCGACGGTGCTACACCACGATATTCGGCCGCCTGTGCCGTACGGGTGGACTCAGGAGCTAGACGATGAGGCGGGGGCGTATGAGGGGGACGTGAAGTGGGAAAGTAAAGTAGACGAACGGCTTGGGTGGAGAGGGCGTACGACGGGCATGTTTGCAGAGTCGGATTCGTGGTGGGAGCTCGGGCACCGCGCGCGATTGGTGACGCTGGCGAATGCACTCGAGGGAAACGTGTCGGTGTTGCAAGTTCCCCAGGAGGGAGAGGGGGGGCCGGTGGGGGAGGGACAAGAGCTCAGGCGTGCCCGAGTCAACCCCGCGTGGATGGACGTGGCGTTCACGGACGTGCCGGTGGGGTGTGATGAGGGGACGTGTGCCGAGATGAAGGCGCTGTGGGAGTTTCGGAGGGTGCAGGGGCCGCGAGAGGAGGGGCGATATAAATTTATCATCGACGTGCGTCACCTCCGATACGTTGTGACCAGGCTGACGCGACCTAGGTGGATGGGAACGGGTGGTCAGGGAGGTTCAAGAGGCTCATAACGAGCAACGCCTTGATATTCAAGTCGACGATTTACCCCGAGTGGTGTGTTCTGTGTTGGTTGATGGGTCCCGACTCACCGCCTGCAGGTATATGTCACGGATTGCGCCGTGGGTGCACTATGTCCCGATTCAGGTGACCTATACCGACCTGTACGACGCACTCGCTTTCTTCCGGGTCCACGATGACCTTGCTAGGCGGATTGCAAGGGCAGGGCGGACGTGGAGCAGAGAATACTGGCGTCATGAAGACATGGCAGCCTACCTTTACCGGTGCGTCTATTCTCGTGCGCTAGGATGGTACTGATAGCCAGACAGACTGTTGCTCGAGTACGCGCGGGTGACGAGTGTGGATCGGGCGTCGATGGATTATACTGGATGAGGGTGTATTTATCTAACTAGAACAAACGAACGGGTATAAGTTTAGGTTGGGAGTGCGCCGCGGAGTCGAATAGTGCCGTCTTTGAGCCGTTCAGTGATGACAGGGCTCGCTGCGGGACGATATTTGAACTCTTTCGAGTATCTGCAGAAGATGAGCGCGGACTGTTGGCGTTTGGAATGGACAGACCGAGATGCATAAATAACTTTGGGTTGACGCTGTGGTCTGAGATGGAACGCAAGCCAGACAAGAAAGGCGAGCAGCGCGACGAGCAGTGCGCGCTTCCAGGCAGGTGGTCTGTGCACGGTGGGAGGGCTGGTAGTTGGAGACATGCGTGGGAAGTTTTGTTCCTCCCTCGTGTTGCCTCTGCTTGATCCTTACGGTGTTGACAGCGCAGAAAAGTCGAGCTCGACGTAGACAACGTGAATGTGATTGCCTTCTCTCACGATGACCTCCATGTCATGGCTGGCGGTGGCACAGAGTCTGTTGGATGGCTGCGGCGATGGCAAGTCGCGGATGGCCAAGAAGTAGGGCCTCGGGTGTCGTCCATGCGATCGCCACTTCCAACGATGGGCGATGGATAGTGCACAACGACAACAAGGCGGTCGTCGTCAGGAACACGGCGACGTACGACCATAGAAGATCATGCTGGGGCAGTAACCCTTCTCGATGTATCTGCAGACTCGAGGCTCTTGGCTTCAGGTCTATGGAGGACTGCACCATCCGCGTTTACGGTATTGTCTATGGCAGGAATATTCTTTCTGTTCCACCCCGGCACAATCAACAGTTGATTTCGCTCAGTTTCTCGCCGTCAGGGGAGTACATTGCTATGGCCGTCCTCTCTCGAGCCTTTACTCCCAGTGGAATTCAACCCTATATACTCCCTTGGTTTGGTCAACTGATAACGAGAGTCTCTGGCTAATGGATGATTACCCCAGCCTGAAGCGCCTTGAACTACCCAAACTGGATCTCACCCACTCAGTTCTCATTACAAGCTTTCTGCCCGCGAGCCAGTACCGTCTTGCAACCAACGGAAGATCATTCGTCGCCTGCTCTACACGTACATCACTATGGACTTTCAACCCTCATTCATCAGAACAAGCTATTCGTCCCGTGGAGGGAGAGGGCAGTAGCGTCGTTGACCAAATAGCGTTGTCGTCCGACGACCGCTGTTTCGCATGTAACGAAGCTGGCAAGCTCTTTATGTACACTCTCCCAGTCACCCTCCCTAAAGTGGGTGTTCTACGTACCGTGTTCCACTCCCACTAGTTCCTAACTCGCAACAGTGTATCATGCATCTCCCGCTCATGGAAGTGAGCGATGTTGCGTTCGCACCTTGGATGGCAGGTGATTTGGAGATGGCTGATAACACATTGTTGCTCTGGGATGGGGGTTATCATGAACTTGCTAATCGTGCTCTTGTGCGTGCACAGCTGGGACAACGGGGCGCGGCAATAAAGGACGCGAAAAAGGTACGTTTTGCCCTATCTCATTCAAAGATACTTGTTCATTTGGGTGTATGTCAGTCCCTTGCCAGGATGCCGTCGCCCATTGCTTACATCGCCCTCGCTGTCGCAAATCTAAGCGAAAACACCAGGGAAGCAGTTCTTCAGGCCTTTGATCTTGCCTTTTACGCAGTGAATGATACTCGAGATATCAAATTCATCTTACTTCTCAAGGTATCGGAGTAAATATCGAGCTTTATCCACAGCTTCTCATTCCACGCAGGCCATCGTTTTGTTCGTGATGGGGGGAGATAGCCGTGAAGACGCCATTACTCGCGTCAACGACCTCCTTAGTCACGCAGATGAGGACACAGAGTATATCTACTGCCAAGTGCGTGCTCCGACCTGCCTCATATCAGTGCTCTCATGCGCCTGTAGGTCCTCGGAACAATGTACCAGAAGCAAGGCGACGATGAGCTTGCTGAGCAAGCCTTTGAGCGTGCGCGGTCTGTTTACTACGAGGGCCGTCACCTGGAGACGATCAAGCTCGTGAGACGGTATTCTGTGACAGTGTAATGCATGCTCACGTTTGTTGATAGATATTCGGAAAGAGGTTTGAGGTACTTGATACTGCTTGATGCTTGGTTTCGGCGATGATATGAACTGTACTCTGTATGTTCTACGTCTTAGATCGGGTGTATCATGAAATCATTTGAACCTTGAGTTTGAATGGATGCGGGGTTTCAAATGGCTCGTCACAGCACCATCAAGGCCAAGGACGACGACGAACGCGAGAGTGGCATGTCTCGTCTAACCGCGTCGTATGATGTGCTTACTCGTGCGTAGACATGGATTTCTCGGGCGAGGGTTCGGACGAGGGTCGCCCCAAGCTCGACGACGACGACGAACCCTCAGAGGACGACGAGCCAGAGCCAGAAGAGGTCCGCCTCCACTCTATCGCGACACACGTTATTCACACCCGCTCAGGACATGGAGTCGGACGAACTGTCGCCCCCACCCTCCCCACACAAACCCCGGCTCAAAATCAAGCTCAAGTTGCCCCAGATACTCAGCCCGAATGCGTCTTCGAGCCAAAGTCGAGCGGCGTCTACCACAGCCAGTCGCCCATCGTCCCACCGTGGCATTTCTAGAGGTGTCTACCTCGCTGCGTGATGCGCCCTTGTCTGACGTGTGTAGATGTAGACGCCGACATGGACGTCGATATCGAGTCGGAAGACGAGGACGAGGACCGGGAAGATGCCGAGGATGCCTACGCGGATGGAGACGACGACGGAGACGAGCGCGGGGGCAGGTCGACGCGCCCCATGACCTCGCGCCAAGCCGTCCTCGCCAGCGTCGTCGACTCCTCCCACGTGTCTCTCTGTCCGCCATTTCCATCCCTTGTGCGTCGAGCCAGACTAACGTGCGCTTTAGCAGAGTCTTCGCGCAAGAAGAAGCAGTTGACAGAGTCAGAGATGGCTCTCCGGAGGGAAGAGACAGCGCGCAAGCGCAGGAATCTGACAGAAAAGAAGCTCGAGGACGAAAAGGTGCGTTGTGCGCGCAGTCGTTCGTGACTCGCACCACCACACACGACAGGCAGAAACGATCAACAGGCTACTCAAGAAACAAAGTAAATCCAAAAAACGCAACGCGCTCTCGACAGCAGACGACCGCACCCCGGTCTCGGCTACCCCCGCGGTCGTGCAGACGAGGGACGGCTCGGAGGCAGAAGGCGAAGCAGAGCCTCTAGAGGTTATCCCGACAATGTACCGCTGGGTGTCCACCACCAAACCGGCTGGTGGTGACGAGGACGTGAACGGACAAATGAAGCTCTCGTTTTCGGTCCCCTTGAGGGCACTCCCGCCCGAGGCCACAGAGACGCCCTCGACGGCCCCCTCAGAATTGCCCATCGCAACGCCAGTATGCGATGTGAACGGGTGCCAGCGGGCGCGCAAGTACCGCCTTGTGAGCGATTGGCTCAGAGGCGCGTGTGGAATGGCCCATCTCAAGATACTCGAACACCAGATGGACGTTGTTTAATGAATAGGCCCGGGTCTATTGTGTTATCAACGAATCTGTGCACAATGGCGTCCACTACATGTATCGTACATCCACTAATGTGCATCGTGATATGGATGCCAGTCACCGTATATTATTTGATGGTGGATTCACTGCGTCATGTTGGGAGTGCACTATGTACCGGATCAGACCAGAGCGAATAGATACTCGCATGAGCGCTCCGTGGTGGACGCGTTGGAGACAGGAGGGGGAAAAATATAATATAGTACCCTTGTGCAACGAATGGAAACACGAACGGTTGTACCGGATAAAAAATTCGTACTCGCACCGTAGTTTTGGCCATCTAGGCGACACTCGGAGAACTTATTAGGAGGTTGCTGAAGCGGTTCCGATATAGGATTTGAGCCGCGCTCGTAGATCTTCTGGCGTCTTCCCAAATTCTTTGCTGGTTTCCATCTATTCGAAGCGGGCTTCGTCATGGGCTAGAGGGTGAATAAGCCGGTCTGGTAGGCAATTCCTCTTGTTCAGAGTTTCTCGGATCGCGTAGATGGAGGATAAAAAGACTACAGGCCTTGGATATCTCCATCGAACACTTAATATGGCTGTGACAGCTAAGTTCAAACCGTCAGGGCAAAGCAGTAAACACACGTTTGGGTGTCCATCGACCCATCATCTGTGACGCGAATCTGATCGGCTGAATTGTTCGGGACCACAGGTTCGCATTGCCCTGCGTGCTCAGATACAGCGATGGACATCCAACCGAGTCGCAACCGCAAGTCTTGATCAAGTTTAATTTGCGAAGAATGGTGTCTGCCAAAAAAGGTAAGTAGTATTGCGATACGGGTCACCTGACCGAGACGCGTCTTACCTGTGGACTTGTGGTCTTCACCTCACACCTCCAAGTCCGCACGGAGAACTCACGTCTAGGTGAGTAGAACAATGGCCGTGTTTCCGATATTGACATCCGTGTCCACAGCTTGCCAGTCATCGCTCGAGGATAAATACTTGAACCCCCACTCGTTCGTCCAATTTTCTCTCCATTGTGGTTCTGTTAACATGTCGAACACTCATCAGGAACAATCCCTTGCACAACCAGAGGACACAGACGCGGTCGGCTCCCAAGCCCTTGTCGCCACCGAATCATCTCCGGTTAAAAGGAAGCACGGTCCAAACCAGGCGTTCACCGTCGACCCTTGTAATTTCGAAGGAGCACGGAAGGAATTAGATATCGAGATGGGAGGTCGTTGGTGGGGCCCGATGCCCGTCGAACTCTTCTTCGAGAAACTCGCCCCTCGCGCTAATGTGCCATTACCTGATCTTCCAGAGTGTCCCTTTGACAACGTACCTCGATCTGGGACAGAGACCGCACGATATAATAAATTTGTGAGTACTTACGTCTCCTTCGGTGTCGGTTGTGTGACAATGACGTCGTCCAGATCACTGTCATTCGTGACTGGATGCCGCATCTACGGGCTGTCAACACAGGCCACAGAGAAGACACGGCGAATGGCGTGAGGCTTAAGACTGACATAGCGATCTACAACCGCATGGACGGCATCTCTGCTCCGAAGAGGACAGATTTCTCACAGATGGAACTCTAGGTGGAGTTCAAGGCGAACGTAAAAGGTCCCGCATTCCAGGATCCGGCAGATTCATCGGAAGAAGCACGTCTTTTGGCGATCGAGAAGAATTCATTCGTTCCGAATACCATCGAAGGGTCGAATACGCGCGGACAAATGGCTCACTATGCTGGGGCTCAGCACAGTATGCAGTTCCGGAACTTCTCCTTTTCAATCTTGGTCGAAGACGATCGTGCTCGGTTTCTCCGATGGGACCGGGCTGGCACGATTGTGACCGCTGTGTTCAACTATCGCGAGGAGCCTCGGTTGATGGCAGAATTCTTATGGCGTTTCGACCACATGTCTGCAGCCCAGCGAGGACACGATGAAACTGTGCAGCCAGCAGATCTACTACCCGAGGACGCGGCACGAGTGAGGAACAAGTTGAGGATTGAGGACAGCAGTGTTCCTCTTTACAGATACACGATTCCTGGTGAAGAAGGAAATGGATACTCTTACGGTCCCCGACCACCGGCTATAAATCGGTCACTCGCTAGCCGGTTCACTCGCACCACTCCTGCTGTATGGATACCAACTCCGAACACGAATAGGAAAACCAAGAAGTCATTGAGCGAGCAAGACACACGTCCTGATGTAGAGGAAGGGTCCTGGCGCAAAGAAGAAAATTTGATGTTCTTGAAGGACACGTGGCGATATCTATCCAACTCTTCCGAATCCGAAATCACGCCGGAACACAAGATCTACGAGATACTCCATAGGAACAACACCCCAAACATCCCGGATCTCGTTGTTGGTGGTGACGTCGAAAACGGGAAGACGAAAACGCAGGAATTCGTGGGTCAGAGATGGCTATGTGTGCAGCCTGTAGTCTGTCCGTTTCAACACTACCGGCTCGTCCAGGGGGTCGTGGGTCGTTCGCTAGTCAAGTTTGACTGCACGAGGCAGTTTGTAACCGGTGTTCTGGACGCCTTGAAAGGTACGTTTACGCCGGTCTGTGATTAACTGTACATTGAGATTTGAATCCGAAGCTCACTCACACGCCTACGAGGTTTCAAACCTATTGCACCGGGACATCAGCCTGGGGAACATCATTCTGACCGACGAAGGCAGGGGCCTGTTGATCGACTGGGAGATGGCGAAGGATGTGAACGAGATCAGAAGAACACGACCTGATCGTACGGTATGTCACCTGGGAGCCAGATGTGCTTCTATCGTGTGCTGATGATTGTCCACCTGGTAGGGAACGTGGCAATTCATGTCTGCGAAACTACTGGAAAACCCGGATAAACAGCATGCGCTCACGGATGATCTCGAGTCATTTCTGCATGTCCTAGGATGGACAACTTTGCGCTACGTCCCAGCGGCTGATACCTTTCAACCAATTGATCGTGCGATAGGCTTGCACCGGTTTGATGAACATTTTCCGGTAGAAGGACGTGGTGAGAAGGGTGGATCCGGCAAGGCTCTAACCTTAGGTCACGGTTCATATCCATGCCCAGGTTTCAAAGCTAAACATTCCACTCCGCTACCTGACCTGATCATGGAGTTGAGCTTGCCCTTCAAGTCGATATATGCCGCTCGGCCACCAACGACCGACGACCGCGAGAAGGCAAACAGTTCGATCACTTCCGACAAAAAATTAGATCGGCTTCGCGGAGTAATCAAAGATTATGACGAGGATATCCAAAAACTGGAGTCATCTTGGTTCTTCATCAACGAGATCGAAGAAGCCCTGGACGGCAATAAATGGCCTGCGGATGACAGGGCTGATCCAAATCTGCCGATTGCTCCACTCACGCACATGACGGAGAGGCAGGAGCTGAGACACATCAGCCAGCTTCAGAATACGCAGAGTATGCTTGGAGAGTCGAAAGGACGAAGTTCGAAGCGTGCTGCGAGCCCAACACCAGAGCCTCGAAGTTCCAAACGTCATCGTGGCACACCCGTGGCAATTAATTTGACGGCGTCCTAGTTGTTCGAAGATTTTTTAGATTTCTATATTATTCTCTAGATGTACGATATAACTATCAAGTTTTCATCTGGTGCGGTGGAATCGTGGGTACGATTTACTGTATCAACATAGCATGGACGGTTTCTGGCAGAAACATGTTGCGGTGCATTATGTCTTGGTTTGTGAACGTTTCATCCATCCATTATGTACTATGTACCATTGCCTAACATCGTTCCCCATTGACTTCGATGCTATCTTAGATGACTATAGCGACCTGTGCCCGACCGCCCGAATACTGATCAGTACGAGTCCGATGACTGACCATGCTATGTTACCATACTGCGAGAGATTCCATTCCCCTCGTGCGTGACGCTTTTACTAGACATCTATCTGAACCAACCCCCGCCCTGATTCCTCAGGTGTGTGGGACATTTGGGTCGCCTATGGGGCGCGAGGTCCGCCGCCGCCGTGCGATCCATAATCCGTTTCCACAATTCCACTGTACCTGCACCGTGATATACCCTCACCGTGCGTGAGTGGCCTGGCCACAAAGTCTATGACATCGTGGCGTCGTTATGCCTCTTTGACGCTAAGCATCATCTCCAATACCCGAGCACTGATTTCCGCCTTTCACGTCGGTGTTCTACTGAGGGGGTAGGACATGAGTTGCCACGAGCCCTGATTGGGAGGGCCATTGTCGGTGCATAATTCTATATTGCGATGAAGGATTACTGTACGATCGTGTCGCGTCTTGTTTGGATTCCATTGCGGCTCCTGATCGATAAACAGGCCTTCATCTGTTAAAATGGCAGATTCAAGCTCCCTCCGGGCGACGAGAGATCCTTTGAGATTGGGCCGTTTCCCATGTAGCAGGTTTCTCTGCAAGTACCTCCGCTCACAGCAAGCCTGCCTATGGTTATTCCTAACTTCGTGTTATGGTTTACACAAGGCAGTCAAGCTTTCAAATGGCAACACTACTCTCATCGAATGAATGATGCTCCCCCGTAACTGTCCTCCTGGTCAGCTCGATGCTCATTGCATCCGGGACATTGCTCTTGGCATCAATGCATTCATTGTCCTATGTGGCATCAAAGCGGCTCATATAGTGAGCGGGCAACGATCCTCAAAAACAATACGAGCCTGCGCATGGACGCCGGAAGAAGTCAATACAATGCTGGATCTTCTGAACTTATTAGGAGGTTGCTGAAGCGGTTCCGATATAGGATTTGAGCCGCGCTCGTAGATCTTCTGGGGTCTTACCAAATTCTTTGCTGGTTTCCATCTTTCGAAGCGGGCTTCGGCATGGGCTAGAGGTTGAATAAACCGGTCTGGTAGGTAATTCCTCTTGTTCAGAGTTTCTCGGATCGCGTATATGGAGAATAAAAAAGACTGCAGGCCTTGGATATCTTCATCGAACATTAAATCTAACTGTGACAAGCTATGTCGTGTTTTCGAACTCGATGAGTATCCGTGCCAGCTTTCCGTAGACGAACATGGGCGTCTCGAGAGGTTATGAACAGGGACGTTCATCTTTGGCAACGCATTCAGATTGCATAAAGTTGAAAGACCACAAGCCTTTCGGAATTATTGTCAGTATACGACAGAAACGCAGAGATTCGGTAGTTAAAACTTGAGCAACTTATCCGAATAGTGGTATACAGCTTACCGCATCTCATAACCTCCTAAAGCCTTCAAACTGTCGGCGAAAAGCGACGGACACATGTTTCAAAGCCCACCTACTATCCCGGACTGTCATCTGTGATCTGAATCTCATTGCCCGAGTCGATCACTACAATTTCGCACTGCCCTGCATGCTCAGATACAGCGATGGACACCTAACCGAGTCGCAACAGCAAGTCTTGATCAGGCGAAGAATGGTGGTGTCTGAAAAAGGTAAGTAGTATTGCGATACGGGTCACCTGACCGAGACGCGTCTTGTCGATTGACCTTGTGGTCTTCACCTCACACCTCCGAGTCCGCACGGAGAATTCACGCCTAGGTGAGTAGAACAATGGCCGTGTTTCCGATATTGACATCCGTGTCCACAGGTTGCCAGTCATTGCTCGAGGATAAATACTTGAACCCCACTCGTTCGTCCAATTTTTTCTTCGTTGTGGTTCTCTTAACATGTCGAATATCATCAAGAACAATCCCTTGCACAGCCAGAGGACACCGACGCGGTCGGCTCCCAAGCCCTTGTCGCCACCGAATCATCTCCGGTTAAAAGGAAGCACGGTCCAAACCAGGCGTTCACCGTCGACCCTTGTAATTTCGAAGGAGCACAAAGAGAATTAGACATCGAGATGGGAGGTCGTTGGTGGGGCCCGATGCCCGTCGAACTCTTCTTCGAGAAACTCGTCCCTCGCGCCGATGAGCCATTACCTGATCTTCCAGAGTGTTCCTTTGACAACGTACCTCAATCTGGGACAGAGACTGCACGATATAACAAATTTGTGAGTACTTACGTCTCCTTTCGGTGTCGGTTGTGTGACAATGACGTCGTCCAGATCACTGTGATCCGAGACTGGATGCCGCATCTATGGGCTATCAACACAGGCCACAGAGAAGACACGGCGAACGGCGTGAGGCTCAACACTGACATAGCGATCTACAACCGCATGGACGGCGTCTCTGCTCCGAAGAGGACGGATTTCTCACAGATGGAACTCTGGGTGGAGTTCAAGGCGAACGTAAAATGTCCCGCATTCCAGGATCCGGCAGATTCATCGGAGGAAGCACGTCTTTTAGCGATCGAGAAAAATTCATTCGTTCCGAATACTATCGAGGGGTCGAATACGCGCGGACAAATGGCTCACTATGCTGGGGCTCAGCACAGTATGCAGTTCC
>JBBPUC010000151.1:0-40926 GCA_038094375.1 Tubosaeta aff. heterosetosa | reverse complement strand
CTGGCGTCTCTCCTGACGACCCTAGCCCAAATTTACTTTGTAGGTCGTTTGGCATCCATACCTTTTATCACCGTAGGATTTATCATCATTTACAGCTCAAGTTGTCAGAGAATTCCCTTTCTATCACAATCTTGATCGGATCTGGCGTGGGATCCCTGGGATTGATAGTGAACTTGTCTCATCTGACCCCACCGTTGATCATTCACAAAATCTCCTCTCCCTTGTGTGGGCAACATCCAGCCATCAGAATGACCCATCTTATACTGTGGAACAGGAAAGCATCAACGAGGGTGACAAAAGACTTGAGATTGAGGCCGCAGATGATGGTGCTATGGATACTCTCGACGATGATGAAGATATGCCAGTGGACGACAATGGCTGGCATTCGCAGACATAAGATGACTGGCTAGCAGACTGCTTTGGTGATGTATCTATGTTTATCGATGAGCCCGAGGAAGAGGTGTCATTTTCTGCAATGACAAGCAATACGGTGAGTATTGACTATGTACACAAGTACCATGGTGATGAATAGCTTTATCAGATGGCTCGGAGTCGTGTATCGCCTCAAACAGCTCGCCGTCCTGAGCTTGAGTGATTTAGCACTTTGCCATCAAAGACGTCGACACCACACGCTAGCAGTAGTAGTTTGAAGACACCCCCCAACTCAGATGGTCGTTCTGCCTTTTGTCAACAGACACCATATGCACGACCAGCACCTCAGTCTTCAAAGTCCTCCAAAAGTGCCTCTTCCTCATCAACCTCAAAGCTCAAAAAGCCGCTTTCCACCTCAGTGCGTATAAAAAACGATCTATCTGAAAAACTCAGCGAGTTTACCCAGGAGGCTGAGACCACAATTGGGGAGGCTGATAACCATCGTACACGTCGCTACGTCGCTCGTCTCAACTATGCTGTTTGAGACAAAGAGCTGGATATGCAAAAGGAGCAGTTTAACGCAGAGCGTGCTAATGCTGATATCGAATATCGTCGAGAACTTGACCTCAAGCAAAAAGACATTGAGCTCAAGCTTGCCGAGGAGAATTTGGTTGCTCAACAGGTGGAGATGTTACAGCTTCAGATCTGACTTGAGGAGATGCGGTGAAAAGGTTCCTCGAAAAGTGGAGATGCTGCAGCTTCGGATCTGGCTCAGGGAAAGGACTAGCTTGTGTGTCGTATGCAGTTGTTTCTTTGTGTGCTCTTTTTGTTTCATGTGTTCTGATTACCATCCCTCCCTTGTATGCATGCCCTCCATTATCTATTTCAATTGCTGTATTCTGCCATTTACAACATGACCAGTACATCCCGTTTCTATTCCTTGCTAAATTCTCCCACTCAGCGTCTCAAACAGCCGTGTTGTCAACTCCGCATGGAACCTTTGACCAGGTGTACCATCTCTAACTTCAACAACAACAGGCGCCATTGGACGCCTTGGCTCTTCCCCTTCTTGCCTTGCCCACCTGATTGTTGTCTCAACCCCCATCTCTTCTTCGAACGAGATAATCATATTGTGAAGTATGAGGCAACACTGGATCCAATGGATTGCGATCTTCATGTCTCGTTCCATGCGTATTACTAACTGAAGTTCCCACAGAGACTGGAATTGACCTTTTAACGCCGCGAACGCATGTTCAACTTGAACGCGAACCTATCTATTGGTCATATAGATCCGTCGTACGAAGGTCAGCAATTTACCTTTGAAAGATGCTTATTATAGATGTTTTTTTCCCGTGATAGACCTGCTGTCGGCGTTGACTTGTATGGCATGACACACCATGGGTGCGATGGGTATGCACTATCGCCCCAAATCCAATGATTTGGGGGGATTGTCCCTTGTGGGTCCCGTGCCATCTGTGTGCCTAGAAATGCATGTGCATCATGCACGCTCCCTGGATGGCCTAACCCATAGTTGACGATTCTCAAGTTGTGCGGCATGATAACAAGCTTTTCTTCGTCAAGCTTAGGACAACAGATGAGTGATATATCCATACCTGCAGATTCAATGAGTATGCTGACTTCCTGTTATAGAACGTTTCACCAAAGAACTTTGGCTTCTGGAACAGTGGAATTGTAGAGCTGTCAACAGCGAAGATCCCATTTCGCCAACCTGGACATTGTGATCGTTCCTCTGCAAAAATACGAGAGCACTCAGCCACTTCTGAATCAACCAATGGGATATGGATATAGTCATTGTGGTGTGCAAGGAGTGCAACCATAACACAGTGAGTGCAGTTGTGTACTGAACCGACGCTGACACCTGCCCATTGCCCAACGTCTTCGGGTGAAATGGCATTCCCATAGTGCCCTGCACGGTTGAGAAAGATTGCTAATTGGACAGACACCAGCAACTGTAAGTTATTCCCCTCCGAATGAAAGATTCCATGCCCACGGATCTTGTCAGCGATTTGGTCAAATACGTCGGGGTCAACATGCAACTTTTTCCGGAATAGATTTGGCCGAAAAATGGCGAAGTGTTCAAGAAGATGTAGTTGGGGTGCGCGCATCAACAGAACCTCAAGATGATTGAGATATCGGGCCCTTTCTACCTCATCATGCAATGCCGCGATGTTGTCCAGGAGCTGACGGTAAGGTTCATCATAGTCCATGGAGTCGCTCTGACTCAATTCTTCATCGGAATCTAAAAAATGCAATGGAGAGATTGGAGATGGGAGGGGGATAATTATCGGCTCGAAAATATCATCCTCATCATCCTCAAAATCATCACTGTCATTGTCGTCACTTGTTGCATGCACGAGTGCGCTCTTTTGTCTTGCATGTGCAACATGGAGTGCTACTAGGTTTAATGTGGACAATAACTCCTGGCGAGTTGATACATAGGGCATCGATGGAGCGGGCGAAATGGTGTATAGGCTTTGTGGGAGTGCGGTTGGACGGAACTCCTTGTATTTGATGAATCATCGATCTATTTTGAATACTTGAAAGATATTTGTTGTATGCACGTGACTCAGCACTATCGGCCGGCAGGCCTTGGCATGATCAGAGCCATTTGAGTTCAAATTTTAGTTGAAAACATTCACTGCAATTCATATGTTTTTCAGCACATTTCAGCACATTTCAGAGTGATGCTGAAGCCATCGTGAATACCATTATTCTATAAATGAGAAAAATTCAGAGTGTGAACTAATCTGAATTCCTCATTCACAATCAGAACACTTACAGTCTATGAATGAGAGGGAATTATGTAATAAGTAATCTGAAGGAATCTGAGTTCCTCAATAACAATCAGACTTACCAGCTATGAATCAGAAATTGATCAGCACCAATCTGCATTCCCTGTTGACAATGTGTGGACCACTTACAGTCTATAAATGAGAGAAAATCAGAGAGTGGTTGGCACCAATCTGAATTACCCAGTAAAAATCAGACCACCTATAGTCTACAAATAAGTAAGAATCAGGATGTTATCAGGACCAATCTAAAATTCCCAATAAAAATCAACATCAGTTACCAACTATCAATAAAAGAGAATCACTGAGGGAGTGATCAGCATCAATTTAAATGTCAATCAGACTGCTCACCCCCCATAAATGAGAGAGAATTAGTGACCGTACTGGCACCAATCTGAATTTCCCAATGTCAATCCAACTGTGGCATGTGTGATCATCCATAATGAGAAACAGACACCGGAGGGCTTCGCACTCGCTCGGAATCCCGGTATACGATCGTGCCGTGTACTAGATTCGAATGGAAAGCGCCTGGTCGGCACCGGATACGGTGAAGTGCAGGGTAACGGCGTGAGGGGTGCATCTATCCTGGCCTCTTCCTGTGCGCTGGTCCTGGGAGTGTGAGGAGGACGTACCCGGATCCAGCCCACGCAGGTGGCTTACGCTGCGGCGCCCCCTGTACAGGCTGCGTTACGAGACCAGTGCCAGTTGATAGTACACATTCCCGAGTGAGATTGAGCGAACAAGGACGGCTTATAGACCCGCACTGGCACCACGTTTCTTGAATTGTAGGTGGAGATGCTGCGAACTCGCCCGCCGTCACCCAGTGTGAACATTCGATGACAAGTGTATTTGTGTGGAGATGCGTTTGCTAGACGGGTCCCCACAGTGCGTGCTCACTACCACCCTCGGCGTACACGCGCAGGCATTCACGTCGTCGAGAACTGGAGAAACGCCAGTCATTATTGTAGCAAGGTAAAATATCCTCGGAGACAGACAAGAGCTCGGAATATATAACGAAGACAAAACAAGGGTCCATAAATAAGAACTAGCCAACGAAGCTCCTCCGTTCCCTCTGCAGAGTCACAATCATATCCACCACACGATCCCGCGCATCCTCCAACAAAAGCCCATCCAAATCCTCCCCGCTTTCTTCAAACACGCTCGACCCCAGCACCCGACGGAGAAGTAACACCATATCCGCTTCACCCGCTATCGAAGGCGGACTCGGCGGCGGAGACAAGACAGACTGGCTCGTAAACACGCGGTCGTACAGCACCGTGGCACGAAGCAGCGCGAGGACGTCCTCATTGGCAGCGTCCATCTTGAGATCATTGATGTCCAGGTTAAACCATCTGTCTTGCCACACGTTGGCAAGCGCGTCGGAGAGCAAGGCAATCTCGCCACCGAGGCTTCGTCCATAAGAAAGCGTCGCACTCCATGTCTTTGAGTCCTCGGTGGGCGGGAGCTCGGATTTGCTCTCTGCGCGAGAAACCCGGTGGATGAAAAGGGAAGACGCGTGCGAGTGCAGACGTTTGCGCAAGAGATGAGATGCGAGCGAGGCGATGGGAGAGGATCCCGGGGTAGCCTTGGAAGTCGTAAGGCATTCTGTGGCCTCCTCGACCGTCATGGAACCAAGCACAAGGCGCTGGTAAGCTGGTGTCTCGAGGGACTCTGCTAATCCACTAGCACGAGCCCAAAGGGCCTGCGATCGGGACTCGCCAAAGGGTAGAGACTGTGCAAGCAACGCAATCGCGCAGAGATCGGAGATCAACGTTTCGGAGGCTGCTTGCGTGCAAGGTGGCTTGGAAAGATGAGAGAGATGGTTGAAGACTTGCCATCGCACAGACATGGTCATCTTTTCGGGGGAAAGAACGACAAGCTCTGCAAGCCGTGTCCATGCACGTCGTTCGCATCGAGTTTCGAATCTAGTTTGTGCCTGTAGAGCACCCACGGACCCTCGAATAATCCCAATCCATCCAGTGCTAACCTTCAGGGCGCCCATGAGGTTATCAAACTCGTCAATCGCGCCTCTGGAGGACAGTACATCCGTGAGGGAATTGGGCGCTTCCTTGATGGCTCGCACGGTATACTCGGTAGACGATGAACCAGCGTCGTCACTAACATCAGGAGATTCAGGAGGTGTAGGAAGGTCTGACGTTTCGGGTGTAGGGCCGGGATAGGTCTGATAAATAAAAGATGCAAATGGTATGAGTTTCATCAGTCGCGACCGGTGAACCCTCTTCGGCACGGGGATCCAGGGTATGACAATAGAGACAAATACTGCCAACGAGGCGAGTAAGTGGATGAGTTGTACCACATCATTCCACGTCCAGCCCATCGCAGACGGGGCCGGCAAAGTGGCATGAGATAAAACGGAACCTTGGTGAGTATGATGGCGGGAAGCGGGCTGAGAAGTGGAAGTCAACGGAGAATTGAAGAACGAGAAGAGTGTAAAGACGGCAAGGAGGTATTGTTGGGGCTGAGTGCTCTGAGAAGCGGCGGCAGGAACAGCAATCCCTTGACTCGGGTCGACGAGCATCGCAGAGGCGGCCGGGGTGATTGGCGGAGGAACGTTGGGCTGAATTTTCCGCGGACGACCGCGTTTACGCTTCTCAACGACACCAGGCACAGAGGCGGGGACTTCACCACTTGGAATCGTAGCAGCAGGGGCAATCTTGCGTTTCTCCTTCGCGGTTTCTATTTTGGGCCTCTTCCTGGCACGTTCAGAGGTATCGCCATCGTCTTCTCCATCCCCATCTTCATCATCGCTCACATCTTCTGTTCCTTCATTATCGATTTCGTCCTTCTCCGGTCCTCCAAATTTCTTCATCCATTCAGTCTCCCATTCGGTGAGAACGTTCTGTCCGCCTGGAAACCCGCAGATCAACGTGCGCAAGCCATCTTGTTCGCGTTTAAGCCTAGCCTCGCGGCGCTTTAGAACACTAGAAATTGGTGACAATTAACACATTGATAGGCACTAATTCTCGATGTGACTTACCGAATGTATTCCACCGCTTTTCCGAGTACGTTTGCCTTGCTTCCTTTTCGTGCTACTTTGACGCCGTCGATGTAGCCACGGTCATCTACCTTGTATTCGTCATTTTTGGAGTTCTGGTCGAGAATGCGAAGCGCCGGGACAGCCGCCCTGAGACTTTGAATGCGAGCGTTCAAGTTGGTGCGGTATCGGCGTTCGATGGTGGTATGGCTCGTCTTGGGACGACCCGTCGTGACGGTGTTTATAATGTGTGTCTGGGGCCCTTGGGCGGTATGGAGGGGTGGAGGAGGAGAGGGTGTGGGAGGAAGGGGCTGCTGTACGGCCAAGTGAGATTGGAAGGAAGTCATAAATGGCGCGTTGTTCTGGCTGAAGAAGGCAGAGACGGCATCTGAACGTGCATAAGTATAATGAGACTACGGGAATGACATCAGGCATACCTGTGGCCGAACTTTGGACAATGGGAGCTGGAGGAGATGCGCGTGTGCTAGACGAGCTACCAGGTCTCGAGTAATTAAACCCGGAAGGGCCGTCGTCAGTGGAAGCCGATGCCGAACTGAGTGTCGGCGACGAGAAATGAAACGAAGAATTGAGCAAGTCCTGTGGTCTGATAGGGGCAGCGGGTGTAGAATAAACGTGATCTTTTCCATCAATGAAGAGCGTGTTTGGATCTACGAAAACCGGGAAGGAGGGATCGCTAAAGTCGAGGTCAATTGGAAACGACAAGCCGAAATGAGTATCTTGCTTTGGGTCGTGGGTGTTGTTGAGGAGCATATAGAGCGGGTCGTTCGGATCCAGCACAAAGTCTGGTCGGTTGTCGGCGCCGTCTGGTTCAGCGGTGCTCATCGTTGTCGGTGACGGTGGTACAAAGAAAACCAGTGGAAGGTCGATATGGCACCATTTAGACGAGTGGTACCACTTTTGATTTACTGATGCCTGCATACGGTATGTTATTCCCACAAACATTCACATAACCAACCTCGGTTGCGACTCAACTTTGCGCGACAAGCCATGAGCAACGACGGACGTTCCGACGTCGGTAAGTTTGTCTGTCTGACTTGGTTTTATTTTCTTCAACTTGTACAGACTTCAGCTACTTTGGCGGCGCGGAATCTTTCGCAGAAGGGAAACGTTCTGCTCGGCGCACAGTCGTCGCGTCTCCCACAGTCACTGACAATGGTCGGTCACACCTAAGGCCTCCTCAGGACCCTGCAGACTTTCTCTGGCTGATGACGGAGGAGCCACACCGCTCACGGCGAATGGAAATTATGAAGGCGCACCCGAACGTTGTCAAATTGATGGGCCATGAACCTCTCACCAAATACGTCGTCCTAGCCGTCGTATCCCTACAGCTATTTATTGCAATACAATTCCGTCACTCGCACCCTCTTTCGTTTTGGTTCTTGTTCGTCGCATACGCGGTCGGTGGTACCGCGAACCACAACCTTTTCCTTGCCATCCACGAAATTACCCACAACCTTGCCTTTAAGGGCATCGCAGCCAACAAAGCTCTCGCTGTTTTTGCAAACCTCCCCATTGGCATACCTTATTCTGCTTCTTTCAAGGTTTGTTGTAAATCGTACTGCGTGTACAATGCTTCTTACCTGGTTGTCAAAGCGATATCATTTGGAGCATCATAAACACCTTGGCGAAGATGGTATAGACGTAGATCTCCCCACTCACTTGGAACTCCTCTGTCTCAACAACGTCCTTGGAAAAACATTTTTTGCGTACGTGACCTTAGCTCTTTGGCATGTCAGTTCTCACACCGTCGAAAGTACTTTCCAGATATTCTTTTATGCGCTGAGACCTGGCTTCGTCCGCACCCAGACGCTAACAAGATGGCACTTTATCAATTTGGTCGCTCAGCTTGTATTCGACTATATTTTGGTGCAGACATTCGGTTTCCGGCCCCTGTTGTATTTGCTGTTCTCGAGCTTCTTCGCCGGTAGCTTGCATCCATGTGCTGGTCATTTCATTGCCGAACACTACGTTTGGGATGGTCTAAGTCAGGAAACTTACAGCTATTATGGTCCCCTCAACATTCTCGCCTACAATGTGCGCTTGTTTGGTTGCCCGTCGTACGGCTGACTGATTCTGTCCATCAGGTGGGGTATCACAACGAACATCATGACTTCCCATCAATTGCTTGGACTCGCCTCCCTGCCCTTCGTGCCCTCGCACCCGAGTTTTATGATACGATTCCTTCGCATCCCAGTTGGCCCATGGTCATTGTCAACTTTATCCGTGACCCCGAGGTGGGCATCTTTGCTCGTGTGAAGAGACCAGAGAAGGGTGTTGCGCTCAGTGGGGAGGTCACCCCGAATGGCGTGCGCTCTGGACCTGAGAAGGATTGAGGTGGATCTTATTCATCATGGACCGATGCTTTTACTAATCGTACCTTGTAAATTCCGAGCCTGTGAATGGGACATTGAGATGGATGTCATGGGTGCTGACACGCTCGCTGAGATTAGATTCTTCAGAGATCCGTGTCCCTTCTCTGCAAGTCATCTGTAAAGGCATTCCCAGTGGCATGTACCTTAGATGGTGGCAGTTGGGCTGTTCCGTGCAATACAACAATCTGTAATCTGTCTAAATGTTCACCACAACATCTGAAACATGTTGGGCTGTGTGTTTGTTTTCTGACTAGCCGACTCAGACTCTTATGAGTAAAGGCATGCCAGTCAAATGATAGGTATGTGTGCTGCCCCCGCCACATCGTCCCTCCTTCAGACCTCCTTTTTCTCGCTCATCGACTCCATCAGGCGAAGCAACATGAACAACCTCCCGCTCAAGTCTGGTCACGCCTTGGAGGCCCCTCTGGCCCCCATCACCGCATTTCGTCAATGCAGGATAGACACCGACAAGTTCATCGAGCGCCCATATCTCGCCCGTGCGACCATCGCACCCAGCGCGGAGCACCCCGAGGGGAGCGCCCGCCACGCTGGAAAGTTTTCGCAATACGTGCGTTGTACCCCCTATCTCGTCGCCCTTTTGACGACAGACCCTCCAGTCCGTCCTACAGCAACACTGCCTGTACTGGGATCGCGACGGCGATGGCATCATCTGGCCGCTCGACACCTTTCACGGATTCCGCGACCTCGGATTCAACCTCCTCTTTAGCTTTCTAGCCATGATTGTGATCCACGCCACGATGTCGCTGCCCACTAGGTCCGTCGGTCCGTTGCCCGTGCACTGCGGCTGCTGACGCGCTTCTAGAATCTCTTTTGGCCACTTCCCAGATCCCCTCTGGCGCATCTACGTCGCGACGATCCATGCTGCCAAGCACGGCTCCGACTCGGGCACGTTTGATAATGAGGGGCGCTTCGTGCCCAGCCACTTTGAGGACATGTGGACCAAGGTCAGTCGCCATCTACATCTACGCGACTTTCGCTGACGATACTATTCAGCACGGACGGAGGAACCCAAAGGGCATGTCGCGTACGAGGATGGATGTGTTCGAGCTCTTGCTGTTTTTGCAAGCGAACCGCGTCGCTATGGATCCGTTTGGATGGGTCGCTGGGTTCCTGGAGTGGACGGCGGTGGTACTGCTTGTGCAGGTGGAGGGGGTGGTGGAAAAGGAGGACGTGCGACGCGTGCTGGATGGGTCACTCTTTTTTGAGATCAGAGCTGCGCGTCAGAGTCAAGAGGGCTGGAACAAAGGATTCGGGCTCGGTGGGGATGGGTTTATTGGTGGGGAAAAACTGCTTCCGTTTGGTCTGTAAACTGGGTTTGCATCCATTGTTCAACTAGTATAGCATGCATTTATTTTGTTTTAATGTCATCTTGGATGGCCTGTAATTGAAGATATTCAGGTCATGTGTTGCTTTAGTTTAATGGCGCATCAAGCACGTACCAGGTCCAAACTCATAAAGGTCCAGTAGTTCATGTAATGGCAATCAGCCCCATACAGGGGGCGCCGAATATGTTTAGTGAGAAAACGTACACAGGACGCACAGCGCGACGCCACCGCGAGCGACTCGTCAACAACGTTTTGCATGCCAGTGTTCTGCATCGACATGTGCTGTTGCCCGTCGTGGCGCACGGCAGGTGGCCACAGATGTGCGGTGCGCCCTTGGACTGAGCGCTCAGATGGAACCACAGATCCAGGGCCCAGGCAAGTACATCGTCCCTGAAGCCACGAGAGCCAACCCGTCTGCGCCGACAGCGGGCATCGAAGACAGCACGTCCAGCAAGCGTGCAGGGACAACCCTACGCGGGGAGCGAAAAGTAGGCCCACCTCATTCCCGCAGCAAGCACCTCATCGCTAGCATGTGTGTTGGCGATGCAAGGACTGTGACACAGAGCGCAAGGAGCTGAGGATGCCAACGCGACCGCAAACGATATCAATTCCCAGCACGACGTCTGGGAGCGCATTGCGTCGCACATGGTTCTTGACGAAGCCTACGAGCATGCCAGGTCAGAGGAGAAAAACATTAGACGTGGTTCTGAGTACCGTAGAAGCAGATACTGCCCAGCGATTGTCATGGCATCGTCCCACCTCGGTGAGTTCCTTCCCTGAGCCGGTGCTTAAGCCGTGACCTTGGGTGGCAATCGACTCTAGGGCACCATCCTGCCCTTCGCACGTTCCCTGGAAAAGCAATTGGCACCCAGGAGTATGTGCGTGAATGCGGTGGCCGGCTGCCACCGCTCTCCAGCCAGCGTCGAGGTGGGCCGTTCCATGGATATGTGGCACGGTTCTGGACCTCCTCTCGTCTTTTCGTGGGTACCGACCCCACTGTGGTGGTGGGAGCCCTGAACCAAGAATAAGTTTTGCTAGGTGAACTTGAACGCCCACTGACCTAATGTTTCAGGTGGTGTGCACATCGGTCGTGTACAAATGTAATTTAAAAAAAAGAAGAAACATTGTATTCAGGCAGAAGGTACAACAAATACCTGCCCAAGTGTCATCATCATTCAAGGACATCCCCTCGGCTGTTAAAAACCACCCAACTTTCTTTAAAAAGTTTCGACTGGAGATGAGCACCATACATGCCAGAAAAATGCGGAATTGCGGTATAGTCTGCACGCGGCAATTTAATCCAGTGCAAACATACAGACAAGACACCGCGAGTGTCCCAGTGAAAGAAGGCGAAAAAGTATGTGGCAGCACCGAGTTCGGATGTCATAGCTGTGATACCAGAAAAAATCCTCGAGGTAGAAATGTATAGCGAGGAGTGTGTCGTATGATACAAATGTGACCCTGGCGCTTTAAGCCATTAAATCAACGAGGATGGTGATGATGCCAAGGACTGTCAATGGCGGGTCAGTCTCATCCACATCCACAAGGAACATGCCCGACCGATCTCAATGCCGATTAGCGCAATAACAATCTGCTCGAGGCGTTCAGCATGTCTACTCGAGACAGACTCCTTGAGGAGCTGAAGCATATCTTGGAGGACCTGTTTACTCCATATGTCAATGGGTGGCTGCATCAGACGTGTTTAGCGACAGGGCTCCACAAACCTCTACACGTGTGTTCAACAAATCAATGCGTTGTGGAACCTCGAGGTAACTCCTCGCAGCCTCGTAGAGGGGTTGCAAATCGGGATACGTCTGCCCTTATCCGTTAAAACCCGCGGAGAATCCACCAGGTAAATGCAATGCGTACCCAAAACACCTCCTAAGGAGGAAAGAGCTCGTGTAAGCCAATACCCGATATACGTATGGCAGACGTACTGGTGAGTCAAGTACGGACCCGACGGAATTGATGTTTGTCCGCAAAATGAATAACTCCCCCGTCTTACGCATAATCTCTGTTCTTGACGCGTTCGCGAAGCCTGTGGCGTGCCAGGGCAACATCACGTACCTTTGTGTGGCATTCCGATTTTGCCGGTTTCTGAAAGTGTTTCAGGAATGTCCTTGGTCTCTTCTATTTTTGAGGATATCAGGTCCTCAAACTATGCCACAACGATGTGCCTGCCGTCAAGAAAGCAAAACAACAGGCACGCAATCATACTTACGAGTGATATCTTGACGGATTGGGAGAGGGCGTGTGATAGTGATAGCTTGGTCCTAACGGACCGTGGTTTCACGGCATCACATAAAGGCAAGAAAGGGAACTCACATGTACCCCGAGCCATGCCGCAACGTGATCACGTCGTTGTAGATTCTTTTCAGGAAATTCGTTTCAAAAAATCAGGCGACTGCGGACGCGGCACATACCGACTATAGTTTGCATAGTAATAATTGAGATCTTCCATTTCCACGTCGTCGGGTCCTAAGGAAACGGGATCCGTAAACCGGTATATTCCGTGAACACGCGACGCACTCAGTCTATCTACCTCAAATCGTCGTCTAACAAAACGTTATTGCGATGAGCGGGCGAACAGAACGCGACTCACATGGACGCCAGAAACCGTTTTTCCTGGGCCTCGGACATGCCCCAAATGACGATTGTGCCATACGCAAAGACGAATATCTCGGCCTCGTTTGGCACAGCGTCGAACATGCTCCGCTTCTTCTTGGCGGGGTACGTACTTGTCTCTGCCATGGGCGGATTCAGTTCTGGGACGCCAAGCAAGTCGCCCGTCTGATCCCCCCGCATCGCACGGCCGTCCGCCATCGAAGGCTCGTACGCATACGGCGTGTAAATCACATCGTCGATCATCTTTGCGTCCGTCTGGTACGCCGCACGCCGCGCGTGAAAAAACTTGATCATCTCCTCGAGCATATACGACCTGTCCGCGATAAGCGTGCGCACCGCAGAGACGGGGGGACGCACTGGGCGGTGGCATACGCGGTCACCCGGGGCAGCGACTTGGCCTTTTTCTTGGTCAGCCTGAGCGCGTCGCGCCGTGCCGTGCCCTGTGGGATCCGCGATATCTGGCGCAGACGTCCCTCTGCGCCCTCGTCGTCCGAGTCCTCTTCGGCCTCTTCCTCATCGTCTCCCTCGTCCGTCTCGCCCGTCGCGTTCGGGCTCTCATCCATCTCGGGCGCAGGTCGTGCCGTGGCCGGGGCCGGCTGATCAGGGAGCACCTTGAGCTTGCCGGCCGTCTTGGTCGAACGGTTCGCCCCTCGCATTTTGGGTTCTGGTTGGGTGCTCGAGGCCCGTGGTGAGTGCGCCTTGGGTAGAAGCGGTTTCGAGGACATGGTCGTTCGTGAACAAGGGCTGCTCGTCGTCTCCCACGGCGTTGACCGGTCCAGCTCGAAATTAGACATGATTTATTTTTGTAAAAAATAAATATATAAATATATAAATGTGGACTGCCATGACATCATCGCAATATGAGCCAGTGGCCTACGACGTCGTCCGGCGGGGGCACGTCCTGTTCGCAGGGCTCGGCGGCCCTGCTGCAACGCGAAATCCATTCTCCCGCAACGACTTGGATGGTGCCCTGCTTGGCCAAATAGCCGTCTCCATCATATCAACTCTGTCGTCAAGTCAAGGGAAAATTAAACCTGGAGCCCCATCAAAAAAAAGACTTGTAGACCCCGATCGTCGGCGAACCTTGTGCCTGAAACGGTGGGCTGTGATTTACATTTAGCGCGCGAAAGGTCGCTTTTGTGCTCTGCTTGACAATAGACAGGTCGCGTTGGCGCAGTACGCCGTCGTGTTATGTCTGTCGCCCACCCAACCACGACAAATTAATGAAGTAGCAAACGCCTTATCGTACCTCTGGTGCCCAAACCCTCGGCCCCAGGGAGCCAACACAAACGTCTACTTGTCCCGCGTTCTGATTACCACGCTTACCCCCTTTCGCCTGTTTGGATCTAAATCTCGTAGTCAAAAACCATGCTTGTCGAGGGGGTTCATGACTCAAGCTAGCTTTGACAGCTCCGATGCAACGGCGCCTCGCGTCTAGATACCAACGGACACGTCCCGATTGGTACACGAAACATCACGGCGTTTATGGGGAACAATGCAAAGCCATCCTCTGCAGGAAACGCTATTATGCGCTGAAAATGGACAAGCACACACTGTATATCCGACCGGTATCTTCCGGCGTTCTCCCCCTTGTACAAGGGTCCATGTTTGACGTTTACTTTCCCTAGGTGTTTCCTGTCCCTTTCAGGTCGGCCATCTGCCTGTTCGCCCCTGCGCCTTTTCCCGAGCTTCTTTTGTCCGCTACTAAGCCGATCATCCAGAGGATGAAACATCGCACCCGCGGATCCGTCGAGGACCAAAAGGGTGATTACCATACTCCAGCCGCATCCGTTGGATATAACGTTCTTTTTCCATCATGGAAAACGACTAGTTTGGCCGATAGCGCAGCCAGCGCTCCGTCAAAGTGGAGCGCGATGCGGTGCACATATAACCTTTTTCGCAAGGTACCAAAGTTTTTCGACATGTAGAATGTAACTCAATACGCAAAAATTCATCCGTTGGGCAACAAACTCTCACCTTGTCTGGGAATCGCTGGACAGGATTTACGTACGTGTCCGTCGGGCTCTTTGGATAAGGAGACCACCCCGTAGATACAATCTAGGCCTATTATTAGTAAATTCATAGTGCAATTACCGCTCGCGGAAATTTCACGCTACTGCGAGAATAATGCAGGGCGCGACAACGCTCACGAGGGGGACATGGTTGCCTTGTAACGCCACACATGCAATATCCGAACGAGGACGACCATTGTGAACAAGGTCGGCGAGTCCTCACCGTCGTCGGCACGTCCTCCGTGCTCCCAGGAAACGTAACATTGACCGTGAGTTAGGAAGCACTACCAACCAACTGAGATGGGAACCCAAACTAGCCCCGTTTTCATTTTCTTCACACTGCCACTTGCATGTGAGATGTACCCACCACTCTATCCGGAGCTAACGCTAGGGGAGAAAGGCATGAAAAGATGCAATCAGAGACCAGACAGGTTCGATCCGCCAAACGGCATCCCCGAGGGGACGTGGCACCCTTCCTTGTTCGAGAAATGTGACAGACAGACGGCCAATCCATAAACCTTGTGAAAGCCAGGTGAGCCAACGCCTCTGATAACAGCAATAAAAAAGCCGAGCTACCGGCAGATTGCGTTTCCGCGGAAGGAAGAGCCTGCAGCCTCTCGAGGGCCACACGAGGACTGGTTACGCCTTGAACCTCCCAGTTCGCGTGCTATTCAAGGCATCCGGATTTCATGTAGCACAACGCTCATTTCCGACCACGTACTAGAAAGATGCGTCCCCTCGAGAGAATTTCAAACCCCCCAGTCTAGAAACGCATGAGGTGGATCGCGATGTCACGGGACGTGTGAACCGGGTAAAGTGTACTCCCTGGAACGTGCGTACGAGAGGGCCAGAAGGGGCTGACTGGATGAGAGGCGCAGCGCACCGCGCGCCACGAGGGCTATACCGTTGTCTGGCTGCCCTTTCCGACCAACAAGATGTGGACGACGGAGCTCGCCGGTCTTGGGACCTTGCGGTCTCTTCTAAAAGAGATGGCCGGGTGAAGACCTACAAGGTCGCCTAAGAATAGGATGTGCAAGACAATTTGGGGAAAAGTACCGATGGCATAGAGTCCGGACGGTCCTCTCATTACTCCGAGTCATGCCATGTGCAAACGACAAAACATATTCAGACCATGCGAGAATGCGATAACATACAAAAACTGCAAAAAAAGAGCAAGCACACAAAATTCCAGAGTACCAGTCCATACATCTAAATACGCCCAGGGAATCACGGGAACTAACACTTCGTTCTGCCAGAGAGCGAATGGGGTGGCCCTCGAAACGTCGCCAAAGTGAGGGTCTGCATAGAAAAGCGTTGGAGGATCTGTTCGTCGATGGGGTCTCGTCGCGAGTAGGGCTGCGTGATTAGACAGTCGAGAGGTACGAGCTTTTCGGAGAGCGATACGGATGCTATTCGCGGACTGGGAGTAGCAGGTGTGGACGAGGCGGAGGAGGGGGGGGAGGGGGGCGTGTGTCCAGCAAAGGTGTCTCGATACCGAATGTAGTCTCTGCCGGCAACTAGATTAGGCTCCGAGTACGTAGTTTGGCGTACGCCAGATGAAGCATAATGGGGTTCGGCAGATGACGGCAGGGAGTACGTCGTTTTGCGAGCGCCGGGTGCTTCTGAGAGGTCCAATTGAGAAGGAATGGATGACGTGGGGAACTGGGTGTAGATGGGAGCGGAAGCCTGGTAGAAAGGCGGGAGAGGTTCAGAGATGACACCTTCCATAGGCACTTGTGACATGCGTTTCGCGACGACAGATTTTGGCAGATCGTCCTCTCTTCGGGATTTTCCATCTCTGCGTGCACTACGGAACCACCCGTCTGGAACGGGAATGTCACCGATGCCCTGGATATTATCGACGGTGTTGAGCCGATCAAGTTTTTGTTGGCTAAAGTATGCCGCTATCAAAAAAGATTAAACGGGTCGCTGCGGAGATTGCCATGAAACACGTACTGAGGTGCCACTTTCTGACGATGCCTCGTGGGCGATCATCGGGCAAAGAAACGCGTACACTATAAGTTTGCTTTATTAAGCGTTCAGATTCGCTCGTTGCACGGGATCGCGGCGAGGGGTACATGCTGTATAAGAGGGGGTGCGTAATCGCGCAGGGACGAGGGGTGGGTACACTGACCTAATCATTTGCGCCCAGGGGGTGGAGGCGCTGGCAGGATCGTCGGACACGTCGCACTCCTTCTGGTGGTAGAAGAGAAAGTCCTAGAGAGGGGTGAGTGGGCGCGAGGGCAAGTGTGGGGGACGCACGTCGCGGACACGACTGGGGCCCCAGCCCATGCCGTCGGTCCTGGTGTGGGTGTGAGACGAGGCGGGGCGGTGTGTGTGCGACTGACCAACGCTCCATGCCGAGGCCGGTCGCCTCTGAGTTGGCACTGCGCTCCTCCCAAACATAGACGTTCCCTGGGACGATGGCCCGACGCTCCTCTGCGTCGAGCCGGCGAGTGATGAGGGGGATGAGGTTGCGTGCGACGGCGTAGAAGACGTGGAGGGCGTCTCTGGTCGAGCGAATGCGTACGTTTTGGAGGGAGGGATGCTGCATTGGTGTGGGAGAGTGGGCTTGTGGAGGGCAGAGACTATAAAGGTGGGGTCGAAATTAGGTTTGAATTGAGTTGGGACACACAACCCACCCAGCACCGTCTCTCATTGCCAGATCGGCGGTTCCAGAAAGTTAAAGGCCAAAAGCCTTGATCAAACCTTGTGCATGCGGTACAACGCCACTAGCCGTTTTTCGCATGGCTTCATCGGTTCTTCCAAACTCACCTGAACAGGGAGATTCCCGGTGTTTGCTCGATCTAATCGCGTCGTTATTTGTGCGGTCTGTGTGTGACGGCCTTCCGCATCCAAACCACCGCGAAGGTTCCCTCTTCAGCGGGTCGTCCGCTCCGGGCCCATTTCTTTCCCACGGTCACCCCCCCTGTCGACTGTGCACGGGGATTACTCGTCCTTGTGTGCTCCAACATCACTCCAATTCCCGATGGCGATCTCGTGAGTTAATCCTGTCGTAATGCAATGAGGGGGGTGTATGTACAATATAAATGTAATGGATCCTGTGTACTAAACGCCTGCCAGCCATCTCCGTTCTTACACAACCAAATGCTCTTTCAAAAGTGGGGGTCAGTCCTCGTCACCTCTGGAATGCGGGCGGATCTCACCTCGTAATGGAAGAACAATGGAGGCCAAGTCTGGAATCTCGGCATAGTGCATTTGTTCACGGAACATGTACCGTACCCGTAATAATTTAGGGGCGTCAGGCGTCGGGTCACAGAATCCTTGTATACCCGACTGCACCAAAAGTCAGCTCCATATCGATCGTGCCACTGCATTCTCACCTTGGGAACCTTGTTCGACACGTACAACTGGCTATTGTGCACCAGTGCCTGAAGCGGTATCGTCACGTCCACTTCTAGACCCGCCGTTTCATTGTCCTGACACGTCGGTCCATAAGTGGCCTCCAAGACGACCAGTCCTAAACCAGCATGGGTAAATTGAGGAGAACTTGGCTGTGAGCGTTACCTCCTATTGCTCTTTCTGCATCCGTGTGCCTTCTCGCAGGTTCTCGCAAAAGGAGATTCGTGTTCTCGGTCTCCCTCATTACCGCCGACCGTTCCTCATTCAGCGCTCTTCGGGCGGCATCAAAGTACCTAAGTCCCCGTTGGTAAACCACCCCAAAATGCGCAACGTGTTGACGTACTTGGCACGCTGTGCGCGACGGCGAGGCAAAAGTATGAAATGGTATCCAAGTACAAATGCTGTGGAGGGTATCACGATCGCATATAACCCCAAAGTTCGATTATTCTCCGGCGTGAGCACGATCGGCAGTGTCCATTTTTGTCGGAGGTAGGATAATCTGACCACGCGTGAGTCAATGTCCCAAGTGGAGTACTGGCCGGCTTACTCAAGTCTGACAAACACACCCCAATTACCCACCCCAGCCGTGGTCGCAAAGGTGCTCCTTTTCCCACTCCACCGCGCAGAAACAGAATAGGCTACGCCTAGGAAACCAATTTCCACACCTGCTTTTAGACGCACAGCAAGTTCGTGAAGCAAGACAGAATAATTCACGGCCATGCACGATTCGATCCCCTGAAGAATGACGCCACACGACCACGATCCAACCCCTGCACCAAAGCCAGAAATGGACCCAGGGCCGTTGCTAAACATGGGTTCAGCAGGGTCCGGGGCCTGACGGTATTCTTCTGGTTGCGTCAAGTCAAACGGCTTTGACGAGTGCATGTGCAACTCGAGACGGCCAGTGGACCCTGGCGAATACGTCCAGGACATGGTCGCCTGCGCCGGGGAATGACGAAACAATCGTCGACCCAGCGACAGTGTCAAAAACGGGGGCAAGGTGTTCCATAACGCGGGAATAAAACCAGTGCGCAACACTAGAGCATTGTCACCGTCATTATAGGTCGAGGTTGCGGCGATGATGTGGGGTTTCAAGATTCCTGCTGTCAGCTACAATGCACGTCATTCACATCTTCCGAGTGAAGAGCGAGAGGATCGCAAACGTGTACGACTTACCTCCAGTGCAAATCGTGAAGAAATTTGATGGTGCAACGTCCCCACGAGGGTACGTGTAATATTCTGCTTGCCCGTTTGAGCATGACCGGTGAGGGAAACGGTTGTCTGGGGTCCCAAGCGCTTCTATAGGATAAAATGTTCGTCAGATCGATCTGATTGAGTGGAAGAGATGTGATCTGACGGTGACGTTTTGGCGGACACCGAAAGTGGTCACGCCAATGCCACGTATGCGGTCAAGAGTGCTTCTGGAATGGGCTGTGGAGGTCGCAAATAAGGAGGAGGCGCTGATGGAGCAAATGACCGAGCCTCTGGGCTGAAGAAGTTCTTCAACTCTCTCATGGCGGCGATCAATCTCCCATTCACTGAGCGCTGCATTGATCTGATTTCGTTCGCTGAGTATTCCAGGCGTGTGTGTGTGTATCGACCTACTTGCGCGTTATCTTTTGATCGCAGCTCCGCGGGCCATTGCCATTTGAGAGCATCTGGCCCTGGGTAACATCAGGAGGGGTGGCTTGGGTGGCAGATTGAGCGGTGCTTACCCAGACGATCATAGACTTGTCTGTTGGAATAAGGCCGAAGGAATGTGAAGAAAACGGAGCACGTACCGAAGAAACGGATCTGACAAGACTAATTTCGACAATTAGGAGGCAATGTGACACGTGTGACTTGGAACTGACCTTCATAAGCCTTTTGGATGTCGAGGAAGTGAGCGGCAGCCGTATCCTTGGTGCGTGGGTCGTGCTGCTTGTCAGGGTGAAATATGACTGACAGGGACTTGTACCGCTCCCTTATCTCGCTCTGAGACGCGGTGTTGGGCAAGTTGAGCACTGCACTGGTGGTGGGTCAGTCACATCATCATTGGTATGGAAGCACTGACTAGAGGTACTCGCTGGTGTCCATTAGAACTGTCAGAACGTCGGGCCGCGCTCATAAGTAGCGGTCATGTGACGTACTCAATATTTCCCACGGCGGTAAAGTGACACGTCTTGGTTTGACTCTGCGCTCGACCATCAAAATCAATGACCTCCCGCATCAACATCGGTCGCCCCGTCACCGCCAGCTACAACGCTGACCCACACGGCTTTGCGAATACTCGCCCTTCACCGGGCTACAGAGCCGCCGACCCGGACGACCCGCTCGAGAAGCTCAGGGCGTATGCAAAACAGGTCGAAGACGCCATCGAGGTCTACTCGCAACCGCTCCGGCCCCACCTACCTGCCATCGGCCGCTTTCTCATCGTCGTTACATTCTTTGAAGATGCGCTCCGAATTGTCACTCAGTGGAGCGACCAGCTCTGGTATCTCCAAACGTCCGTCTCCTGTTTTTCACTCGCACAGCCCACTGATGTCCTGGACAGTCACAGACATTTTTACTGGGGTCTCTCGCATCTCTTTCTCTTTTTAAACGTCATTGTGCGCCCATTTTGACTTGTATGTTGTCCTCTGCCGACCATGGCAACCATAGGTCATGCTCGCAGCCTCGTCAGCTGTCATATCGAAACGTTTCACTGAATACGCCGTCATGGGCCTCTTTCTTGTCGTCATCTCGCAAGGGTTTGGTTATGGCCTCATTTTCGACCTCAACTTTTTCCTTCGAAACCTCTCAGTGATCGGTGGTCTCGTCATGGTGTTTAGTGAAACACTCATCTCCAGAAGGAAAAATTTTGCCGGCCTGCCTTCCATAAGCGAAACAGATCGCAAAAAATAGTGTGTCGCATCATTTGTTTCTCTTGTGCCTCTGATCACATGTTGGTAGCTTCCTCCTCGCTGGACGTGTCTTGCTCATATTCTTGTTCATTGGTTTCATCCTACAGGGGAAATGGAGCATAGGCCGTGTCTTTGTGTCTCTTTTCGGTCTTGCTGCCTGTATCATGGTTGCGGTTGGCTTCAAAGCCAAGTGGTCTGCTACGTTTTTGGTCATTGTTTTGAGCGTCTTCAACGTCTTCGCCAACAATTGGTGGAGTGTACATGGTGCACATCCTCAACGTGATTTCCTCAAGTGAGTCGTTGGCTGACCTTGGGTTTGTGTCACTCATGTGTTTCAGATATGACTTCTTCCAGACGCTCTGTAGGTTTCTTGGTGCTGCCGGGTGACGTTTACTTATTACTTCTCCTAGCGATCGTTGGTGGTCTGATCCTTCTTGTCAACATTGGTCCAGGTACAATTTTGTAGCATTCTACTCACCTTTTTTTAAACTTTTTTTTTGTCCAGGCGGTCTCTCTGTGGATGAGAAGAAGAAAACGTACTGAGGTATTGCAGACTGCATGGTTCTCTGCTGGGCGGTGGTAGTCTATTAGTACATTCGCCGGATATCCACATGAACGATCTTGTTTAATGCAGTCACTCGGTCATGCTTTTCCTGCTATAAACAGCCATGAGCGATGTCAAAGTCTACACCGTCAACGGCGCCGTTGCTGGTTCTTCTTCTTCAATACCCGACTGGCTCACGCGAACGAGGACGGCGAAAGCGAAAGGAAAACGACGTCGAGAACACATCGAGGGCGAGATCGAACTCATCCAAGGCTTCGAGTTCCCCGAGGCCAGCAACAAGGTCAAGACAACGCGCGACGGACACCATGCCATCGCCACGGGCACTTACAAGCCCCAAATGCGCGTCTGGGAACTCGACGCCCTCACGCTCAAGTTCGAGCGGCACAGCGACGCCGAGAACGTCGACTTTCTGGTGCGTGTTTCCCCGCCAACTGCGCGCAGCATACCCACGGGGACAGATCCTCTCCGACGACTGGACCAAGACGCTCCACCTCCAAAACGACCGGTCCGTCGCGCTGCACACGCAGTCCGGGTTGCACCACCGCGTGCGCATCCCGCGGTTCGGGCGTGCGCTCGCATACCACGCGCCCTCGTGCGACGCCCTGCTCGCCGGCGCGGGCGGGGACGTCTTCCGGCTCAACCTCGCGCAGGGGCGGTTCCTGAGCCCGCTCGCGCTCGGGTGCGGCGGGGTGAACTGCGTCGACGTGAACCCGGCGCACCAGCTGTGGGCGTTTGGGACTGACGGGCCGCACGTGCGGTTTTGGGACCCGAGGGCGCGCGCAGAGGTCGGGGTGCTGGCGCTGCCGGGGGGGATACGTGCGAGGCGGGGCGGGGTGCTACCGGGTGTGAACGGGGGAGACGGGGAGGAAGGGGGGCTGGCGGTGACGGCGATCGCGGCGCGGTCGGACGGGCTGTCGTATGCGATCGGCACGTCGACGGGACACACGCTGCTGTATGATATACGCTCGCCGCGACCGTTTGCAACCAAGGACCAGGGGTATGGGCTGCCGCTGAAACGCGTGGCGTGGCTCGAGGGGGGGCGGATCGCGGGGGATGGGATGCTACTCAGCGCGGACAGAAAAGTGATCAAGCTATGGGATCGGAATACGGTATGGGCGGATTTTTGGGGTGACATTGTGCTCATCAGACGTAGCCATCGACCAACTTTGCGTCCATCACACCTGCCACTGATCTCAATGACGTGCATCACATACCAGGGAGTGGTCTGTTGTTGACTGCCAACGAGGGCATCAAGATGGCATCGTACTACATCCCTCAGCTAGGTCCAGCACCACGTTGGGCAAGCTTCCTTGAAAACATCACGGAAGAATTGGAGGATCAGAGCGTACGGAACGTGTATGAAGACTACAAATTCATTGAGAGAAACGAACTACGGACGTACGTCGCTTGTCACACTCTTCATGTGCATCGATTGATCCCTCCTCTACGCAGCCTCGGGTTGGATCATCTCATTGGCACACCTGCGCTCAAGCCATATATGCACGGATACTTTGTGTCGCTCAAGCTGTATGATACTGCGCGTGTGATCGCCAATCCGTTTGTGTATGCAGAACATCGCGAGAAACTTGTCAAGGAGCGGCTCGAGAAATTGGCAGAGACACGTATACGCACGCGCAAAGACAGTGCTGCAAAGGCTGTCAAGGTTAACAAGGCCCTCGCAGAGAAGGTGGAGCGAAACGCCGAGAGGGAACGAAAGAAAAAGGAAAGAAAGGTCAAGAAAGCAAACGAGGGTGAAAGGGATGACGCCAAGTCTGTGGACGAAACCGAAGAGGCCGGTCAAGAGCAAGTCACATTGCTCAACGATCCTCGCTTCAAGGAACTCTTTGAAAACCCCGACTTTGCGGTGGACGAGACCAGCAGGGAGTTTGCATTACTGAATCCCTCCACTGTTGCATTGAGGCATTCTCACGGTAAGACGGCGGTGGAGGATGAAGAGGAGGAAAGTGATAAAGCGTCATCGGACGGGTTGGGCAGCGGTGATGAGAGCAGCGAGGACAGTGATGACAGCTCTGATGCCGGCGGTGGGTACTGACACAGTGTTCATTTCCGGAGACTGAGGCTTTTTCCACAGCGTTGAATCAACATGATCCCCGATCCAGGGCAGGGCAAAACGCACGTCTCCAGCAAGTCTACTCGCGGACACGCGATGCCAATAGACGGACGAATAAAGTTCCCCTTGTGCCAGTTGTCGCGCAGTCGCGTGCAGTGAGCAAGGAGGACAAGGAGGCGTCGTTTGGGCAGCGTCTTGTTTCAAAGCAGCCCAAGTCTGCCGGGGACTCGAGTGTGATGCAGTTTAGCGCCGATGGGGGCATGGAGACGAGCTTTGTTCCGTCTGGCACTAGCGAGAGCACGGCGCCAAAGAATAGGAAGCAAGTCCGCAAGGGTGTTGAGGTATTTGGGGCTGGCATGGAGCGCGGTGTTGAGGAGCCAACGGGCGAGGGCGGTCGAAAGCAGCGTCGAAAGGGGATGCGGAGTGGAAGTAGAAATGTGTTTAGACGATTAGCCTAACTCGTTCTTGCCCAATGCCAGATCACTGTAAGTCCAACCCGCTCTGAACCAGCTCATCTCAACCTCTACAGCAACTCAGTCTCAGTACGCTGCCGCCGCCCGCGTCCCCCTCATCAAGTCGCCAGCCGTCAGAGTCCCCCCACCCGTGCGTCCGTGCGAGCCCATCCAGCCGCGGTCTCACCCCCTCCAGGTCCAGCTCCCACCCGACATCCACCCCCTCCCAGAGAGCATCGCGCCCTACGTGAGTCGCGTCCCCGCTCCATAGACCCCACCAACCCCCCACAGTTTGTCTACCCGTTCGTGCTCGAGCCGCACATCCTCACCCTCGAGTCCTCCCGGCGCAGCACGCTCGCGACGTACACCGCCCGGCGTGAACACCTCCTCCGTGCCCGCGAGGACGACAAGGAGCAGCGACGGCGGGAAGCGCTCAGACGGGTCGCGCCTGGTTTCGAGGGTGGCGCCCCGCTCGAGCCCGTGCGCACAGCCGAGACGCGGAGCGGGGGCGATGTGATGCACAGTCTCGTGAACGAGCTCGAGAGGATGAGTACTGCGTCGTGACGTGACTACACACTACGGCCCGAGTAATCCAGAACACGTCGTTGAACCTGAGCCGTCAGGACCACTGAAACGCTGTGGCGGTCAGGGAGTCGTTTCTCAACATCGGCTGGGGGCGAACAGGCGTCGATTGAAACGACACATCAAACGGGCGTCCATCTTGGGCTTATCTATCGAAGCTGCATGAGATAAGTTGACCCTTGACGTTCTCAGGCAGAGGGTCCTTGCCGTTGGTTCTCGGGCAATGCGGATCGGGCTTGACAGTTTCTCCGTCAAGGCCGTTGGAGCCCTCAAGTAGTAGGTAAGAGCGTCCCGAGGAGATCCAGCAAGTCGATAAACCCTCTGCTGTCACTCTTGAATAGCTGTACGGTCAGGAATGACGTGCGTTTCTCTTTGGAATTCCAAACCGTGACTCAGCACACGACATTTAGTACCGACAATTAATTATAGCCTGGTGATTTCGGCCCATTCCCATCGGTAATTCTGGCTTTTATTAGCACCAACTTGAGGATCGCTTTTCAACGACCTATTTGCGTGTTCATGCATGCTTGTGGGCTGACATGTTGGAGCCTGACTGTATTTTTGCAATGTTCCATTTCCGTGTTTCCCTTGAAGCAAACTCCAAGAACAGCGTCCCAGAAAATACATGCTCAACCAGTCATGTAATCCAGGGACATCAATGCACGACGTGCCAGCGGGTACAGATCGGTAACTACATCAGAGTTCCTTCCACCGCCATCTGTTGGGGCTGCATTACCCCCTCACCATACAGAGCAGTCGTAAATCAGCTGTTTAATGTACTCCACAGATCTTCTCCTGACCCCCTAGAAATAGACGCCCTTTTCGATCGCGACGGGTTGCTACCAAGATCAGTGTTGGGCTGCATCCCCCGCGTCGACGCATAAGGAATCCCCGATGGTCCGACGCCTGAAAATGTCGCCGAAGAGGGGGAGTACGATCCTTGTCCGCTCATCGCGAGGAGCCCTCCGGAGGCGCTCGGCGACGAAAGCGACACGCGCAACTTGCGGGTCGGTTCGAACGGGGGGGCTTTGCCGGACAACGTCGACGAGCTCACGGAGCTCGTGGAGCGGGAGAGTGATGAGGACGTGGATTGGGAAAGCGCGTTTGGAGAGTGTGAAAGTGACGGCGCAGCCGTGTGGGAGAACCCAGGCGGATGGGATATGGACGAAAGGGACGAGTGCAAGGGGCCTGATGGATAAGCCAGGCCTGGAGGCAGAGGTAGCATTGAGGTGCTGAGGTCATTGCTCGCTCGATAGGCAGATTGCGATCGAGGTTGGTGGCGAGGAAAATGTGGAGGTGAAATCGGAGGCTGAGATGTTCTCAATGCGGGTGGACGTCCGATGGTACCAGGATGGGACTGCCGTCGCCGTTGTGTTTCTGTCCTCGAAGGGTCGCCGTGCAAGTCCCATAGGTCGTCATTCTGGAACCCGTCTCGTTCTGTCAGTTCGATTTCGCGCTCAATCTCTGTGAGCTGAGCCTCGAGATCCGAGATCACAGAGCTCTCCAGCTTCTCCTTCTTCAATGTCAACCGGTCTAACCTTTGGTTCAGCGCCGCACACTCTCCTTTAACGTTCTCCTTTCTTTTCCTGCCCTCCTCTTCTCGTCTCTCTCGTTCTTCTCTGACTGCGTCTGCTTCCTTCTCCACCGTTCTTAGGATCTCTTCTGCCTCCGACTCCCTTTCCCTCAGTCCTACTAATTCCTGCTCGTCAGCCGTCGTGAGCTGTTCCAGCTCCTCTCGACTTTCGTTCGCGCGTCGAACGGCGTCCTCGAGTGCACGGACGCGCTGGCGTGCTTTTCCTTCCATAATGCCGGCTTTCTCCGACGCTCGTTTCAGCACCTCGATATCAGCGCGTAAGCTCGTCGTCGTCTTGTTCGCGTCGCGTCGCGCGGACTTGAGTGCCGCCTGTAGCGTCGCCTGCTCGCTGTGTAACGCGTGTAGCTGGAGCGACAGCGTGCGCAGACGTTCTTCTGGCGCGGGTGTCTGCGAGGCCGACGGCGCCGGTGGGTAGCATTCACCAGTGTTGCTCGAGGATGGAAACAGCGCCTCTGGCGCAGCGACGACATGATGCTCGTCGCCGCGCTCGTTGTCGGTGGACGCGTTCTCAGCATCTCCTATCGCACGCTCAGCACACGCCACGCGCGACCCACGTGTGCACTTGCCTTCAGTCGTAACCTGCTTACGCATGGTGCCGCCGCTGACGAGCGCGAGGTCGATGTCGTACTGACGCCCTGGGTGCAGTCCATATATGACGATGATGGCTTCGTCAGCGTGTTCGTTCATACGGAGGATGACGCGTTGCCAGTTGGACCCGTTCACGTCTACGGAGAGCCCGTGAGACATGGTGTCAGCGATGACGCCGCGCGGGTCCGAGCCGGCGTCGGTGGACTCGTTGGAGGTGTCACAGGCGGGCTCTGGCTCGAACTCGTCGTCTGCGGCATGTCGCGTGTCGAGGACGGACGAAAGGATGAATGTCGCAGAGACAGATGTGATCTCCCGTACTGAGAGCGTAAGGTGGGGTGTCCATGGTCGTATGGAGTGCCACTCTGAAGGGCTCGATGTAGAAGGAATCGGGACAGCAGCAGATGGCGCGTCACCCATGATCAAGAAAGAGATGGTGTTGCCTAGAGGTGACCCAAGAACACTCGAGCTTAATTCGAGTGCAAAGGAGATCCAAGACAGTAGGTCTAGTATCGAATCCGTGATAGAAACGTTCCCGAGAGTCAGTGGTTTCCGGTGGCCGGGGTTGTGGTAATAATCAATGACAAGTCGGATGTTGTTTGGATCTAAAGCCTTTGGTAAACATCTAAATAAGGAAAGCTTGGTTCAAAGTTACGCCAGTGAGCTTCTGCGCGTAAAACTGTCGTGGCCACCTTGAATTAGGGCAGCACTAACATCGCCCCCATCTAGGCATACGGCGATCATGTTTATTGTCATGCGGAAGCGAGGAAATTCCTTGACACTAGCGTTCAACTACGGCGTCGAGGTTTTCACATATTCAGCGGCGGATGAAATCAACACACGTAGGATTGCTCGCTACATGGAGCTCACTATCTATCGAGCACTTGGTGAAGAATCTGTGGTGGTCGATTTTCCCTTGTAGCTGCTAGGGTAGTGGAGTGCCCGTTTGGAAGCGACTCGTGCAACCGCAAAGACATCCCTCTCCTCATCTGTGGCGGGTGGAGCCACGTCGATATGGATGTGTGCCTCATCTCAGACAGAAACGAAATCCTTGCTCCTCATGCAAGAAGACAAACATCACTCGGAACTAGATGGCCTTTCAGAGTAACAACTGGAGCGGGCTTCATCCGACTTGGCTCCACTTGAATTCAAGAAGGTGGCCGGGATCGTCATGGTTGGCACGTCCCCGGAATTCTTTAACCTTGAGCTGGTAGGCCCCAATCCCACTATTGTTGCCAGAATTTTTAGGTCTCACTTCGCCTCCGTGAGGGCATGAAACCTCTCGATAACAAGCGTATGATGCACGTCTGTTTGGGAACATTCATTTGATTGGTCAACTAGGAACGATATGGTTTTTATCCACCCGAATATTACTCAGTCAACACATTCTGGCTGGGGTCGTCATTCATAGCATTGTTCCTGGGGTCAGCAATTTTCTATGTGGAACCTTTCATTTCTAGGTGACGAAAGATGGTGTATATGAACCATCCTCTTATTTCACTTGAAAGCATCCTTCCAGCATCTTTATAACCGTGATATCTGGACCCAACTCTCAGGTATAGCAGACATCGGTGGGAGCTGTCATGGATGTCTGTTACTTCTGTTCTAAAGAAACTGATTACGGTTTAACCTCGATGCTCGTTAAAGAAGAACGAGGTAATATGCGCCAAGGTGTATATACAAAACGCGTTGACCCGTTGGTATATTCACGGACCCTATTGTCTTGCCAAGTGCGAACGCTGCGTGGGTATGGTCCAAACGACCCGCCTCGTTCGCCATATGCTTGTAAAATACCGACGTGACCTCGTTCGTGTGCTCGTCGTCAACCGGCCAAACTGTCCCAATGACAGAACGAAACCCTCTAATTTTCATCGCAGACGCAAGATAGATGACCTCGCCCAGGCTCTCTTGGTCTACGGCCGTGGTGTGGCAGACAGAGAAGTGCGCAAACTTAGGATTCTTTGGGTCACACTAGATGACGCAGCGCTGGATCATGAACCATCTGTCGTGGAGTGCGAATACGGACTCGAGCGGCCGCTGATGGTTCGGGACTCCATGGCAGGCAAAGTGCACTCAGTTGTTCTTGCTGAGCTCGTCCGCGACCCTGGAAATGCAAAGACACCTCTCCTTAAATGTGGCGAGACCTTCGATGTGTTGGCCAATGTTGGCTAGTTCGGTACTGACAGCGGGGAGTTCAGTTGCGTTGAGACCTGCCGCTTGGCATATGGTGATGGGGTTTTTCCTTTGCGTCGCAGATTTTGGGGAGCTGGGGCGGGCGTATGAGACGAGATGTAGAGAGATAAAAGGTTTTGTTGCCCTTTCTATACAGACTAGCGGCGTGCAGGGGCAAATGAGCGAATTCGGCGGTGGGGCACCACCAGACCTGTGATCGCAAAGGATGCACTGTCACCTTGAGAAAATCGACAACAGAAGAAACGAGGCGGTCCCAGAGATCTCGCAACAAAACCCCAATATCTTTGGTCATGTCCATAGTCTTTGCTAGCCCGGTCAAGTCGGTAAATATAACCAGCGCATCACATGCTTGCGTTCAAAATGATGACAGGTCCACTGCTGGCTGCAATGATGTTGGAGAACGAGGGAAGAGGGAATCGGGTAAGGCACAAATATCGGATACAACTTTTTGCAACCCTACATTGAATGGCAGCGCGAATTTGTCCGCCAACTCCTTTCCAGCTGGGCCCGACGCAACAATATTGTCAATGAAATCATTCTGAGCTTTATTAGGACCTAGATGCAATCTAGTTTGAATTTCCAGATTGGCCTCGAAATCAAGGGGAGTCCAAAGCGCCATCACTTGTACCGAAAACACAAACGACTTGAAAAAGAAACGTGCCTTTGCATTCGGAATATCAGACAAAGAGTATTTTCACATACCCACCTTTGCGGCGAGTTCGTCCGAGGTGTTTCGCAGAAAGGTAGAGCCTTGATGAGATTGGACCCCGGGGAACTCGTCAATGTGCGAGGCTCTTCCGACAAATCCGAATGCGAGATTAGCTGACGGTCTTGCGTTGACCATTGCACCGTCTGGAATGAAAATATTCAAAGAGTTGCGTGTAACCTTGCAGTAAGTTCAAGGCGTCACGGCGTGGGAAACCAATTTGAAGTGTTCTTTCCATGACCTCTTGTTATTAACCCCGAGCACATCTAACATTGAATCTTCCAACCAAGTTGATGCCTTGAGGTTACGCCTCGTCGCTAATCAGCATATAGTATAATTTCGGAGACGTGACTGAAAACGTCGCGGAGTGGTTTCGAAATTTCCTGTATGTTGTTGCGTAGCTTCAAGTTGCTAATTCATTCGAATCTGCCAACAGCTTGTGAGTGTTCCGCCACCTGATTTTTTTCCTCTCCCTCTCGCCAGAACAAGTTTAGTATCTGGACGTGTCATGGTCGATTGATCAAAATGTTCGTGCCGCACGCGGGATACGAAACGCAACGGGTCATCTAATCCATGCATGCATTGGAAGCGTGCCAGACATGGATTCGTGCTTCAATGAACTCGCTAATCAGCATAGGATATTGATTCTGCTGTGGGAGCGAAGGCAACTTCCAGTGCGCCGAACATGATGGTCTCCATCTTAGCGTTCTTGATTGCCCGACCACGTAGACCAAATAAGCTAGAAAGACACGGAGTGTGTACAGAGGACAAGTATATATTCCAGCGCCTTTGCAACGAGTATCAGCGCAGCGTAAGCTCCATCACGCATTTGTGCTTGGACCACAGTCTTGATGGCTCCTCTCTTCTGGGTGCATTCCATCTCCTTCCAGACCTTCATCCTCATTCTGCTCAACGTCCGCAAACACGACCACGCTTGCAGTAGCACCAAAGTTCCCTGACTCCAAACCGAATGCCGCATCGATACCATTTCCTCGTCTGGCATCGCGCGCGTAAAGCTCACGCAAACTCAAGACGAACCGGGGCACAAGTGTAAATGGAAGTATCACTTGTGGCGGCACAGTCAGTGCGGCTTGCCACCCATTTACTACGTTAATTCCTGCGTTGTCTAGGAGATTTTCAATAGCAAATAACAGGATGCTGTTCATCGTAAAATTGTGCCATTAACATAGTGGAGGAAAAAGAAAAAAACGGACTGCTTACACGATAAAGTAAACCATTCCTTCCACTGCGAGATGCCTCAGATAACGGTTGAGTCGAAATCGTCCCATTTCCCTGTGTATTTGCAGTAATTCCTTGAGGAGTTTAACGATGGTGAGAAGACATATGAATGCGGCGAGGCAAATCTGAATAACATCTAAAATTTCGCCCCAAGTGGTGGAGAAGATCTGTTTTGACACACAAAACCTTTCTTGAGCCACCTGGATGGTTGTCGCTACAGAATTGGAACAATGTTGGTCATGCATTGTGTCTGATATGAGGTTAATCATACTTACCTATGTCACCATGGAGAGTTTCAACCCCGTGAGACAGATAAGAGACAAGAAAAAAGATGACTTCCGTTGCATAGAACACGAGGAGGGCAACAAGGATAAATCTTGATTTATCGTATATCACCCATACTCGGAGTATCATCAACACTGCGCTTGCAAATGCAGTTCGCACTGCCAGGAGCAAAAATGAAATCTTACGTTCCGCAGCACAAATAAAAATCCAGAGGGACAATAGGTTGAAGATTTCAAGTATGTTGCCTCGAAAGTGTTCTTAGTAGTATTAGCAAATACGCATTACTGGCGCGTGCTTACATCTGCTCGGAAGTAATCACCGATTAGTTAATGTAATAACCTGTGAAGCACAAACACACACATCTATCACAGGCAAGTAGATTCACTAGTCAGCAGTGGTGTAGAAAAATAATACCATCGCAGGGCCAGGAACAAGACACCCTTTCATTATTATTATTAGATTGCATCAGCACAACAGACGTAACCTTTTAAGTCATAACGCACAGTATGCATTTGACCTTGTACGCAAATTACAAGTCAATAGATATTTTTGTGGGAGGCATGCACGTACAAGGCATAACATAACCCAGAATAACGAGCCTGAAATTCAGTGATTCAGCCTTGGAAGGCACCACAGCTCAAAGGAACACATACGAGGACAAACAGCGTCGACACACATGTCCATGGCCTGGTCTTTTTGGACTCTTCGTTAGTTGTCCTGCGGGGATCTAGCTCCATGTCGGACGGTAACCGATTCTTAAAGTTATGTCAGCGTGATATGTCAGTCGACACGGAAAACGTCTGATCACCCAAATGTATTCCACCTGAAAAAATCACCAGGGGGTGGGTCATAAATTCATCTCGGGAGTGAATTCAATTTTTACCTCCTTTGAAAAGTTAAGGACTGACAATAATTAAAGGTGACCTACAGTGATAAATGAAATTTACTTACTGTAATCGTATCCAACAGCGGTGACGATCACTACTAGAAGAAAAAGGGTTGAACTTCTCGATGTATAGGAAATATACAACGTTCTTACAAGAGCAGTAATCGTGGTACAGTTGAAGTGCCATTGAAAACGTTTGCTATGGAGCGGAAACTGAGGTTGATGTAACCAGATGCGGCCCAGAAGCGCACATATAAACCAATTCCGCTAAAGTGGCAACGGCGGAGACCACTTAGTACCGGCGTGGCAGTAGGTGATACGCGTACCATCAAGAAGATGATCGGGCATCACGTTGTGGCTTTCCTGTGTCCAGAGAGTAGTCATCCAGTGCACAAACGTGAAACACATGCGGGTGAATGCTTATGCCTAACCGTTAGGTGGGTGCGTCACCTCGGAAACCACCCCAAACTGACTCAGACATGCCAATACGAACTCGGATACCGATGACTTCGCAGTAGGAGGGTATCTGCAGCCACACGTCTGGGTCAAAATTAACGACGATTTTACACTCTTTCTCTGTTGCGTTTTGGACTATGGAGACATCGGTAAGGATAATGCCCGTCGGTGGGGATGGTTGAGTTTGAGTTTCAGCCTGTGCGAAAGCTTGATCTGAGACTCCCCAAATAGGGCTTGGCTTGGAGGACACCAACAATTTAAGTGTCTGCGCACCATACCCTAGATAACCACAAGAGTTCCGGATCAAAGTAATATTACCTGGTGCATAAATCAACGATAACGATAGACATGTCCTCGCCTTGCTGAAACTCCACGTTTGGAAACAAAGCGAGCCTCCCACTCTCTTCATCCCAAGCCGCCCTCGCCACCTTGCGATTATGGGGATTCGCGTAGAGCGCTGGGTGAACAAAGTCGGCAAAGTCGGCTTCAGGGGCGTTCACACCCGTGATGTCCCAAGAACCGTGGTCGTCAAAGGCCGGATATGTAGGTGTGGGTAGAGGTCCGATCCCCACTCTGCCACGACCGAGGTCCCAGAACGCGCGCTGTGGACCTAGAAGCATTGGGCGCTTCATCTCCCGCGGATACTTGTACGTTGAGAAGTAAGTCGGATGGAGACCTGGTGGGTCCGAGTCAAAGCTAGGCAGGATGAAGAGGTACCTATCCCTGTAGATTATGGCGATGCTAGGGGTATCGACTGCTGGGAGGGACGGGACCAAGTAAACACCATGAGGATTCATGTGATCGCACGGAAAACGCCAGAAAGGTTCTACGGAAATAGGTGTTGAAGGGGAGACCATAGGCGGAACGTTGTATGCGGCAACTAGCGACGTGCTCGAGACCACGACAGTTATCTTGGAGTCAGTAATGCGCAAGGCATACGAGTGCTTAGTCGCAAGTCAGTACCCGATGTCGTCGAAAGCCGTGGTACTTACAGAGTATTTGGCAGCATCCCATGCGAGACGCATTGTACCGTATTCTGTGAGTTTGCAACGAGACGAGTCGAACTTCAAGACTCTGATAAGATGCCTTGGTTCCGTATTGCTGCGATCAACCCATCCATAAATAACGTAGCTTCCCCTAGCCGTAAAGTTTTCAATTTCGTGGGTCCGGGTGGTCCATACACTCTTCAGCTTTGGAGGACGCTCCACATCACGGATCAAATACACGTCCAGCGTCGTCCTGGGCGAGGGTGGGGTCAGCATCCAGCAACAAAAGTAACATAGCAAGAAAACACACATACCCGTCGGGACCGCAAGAACCAACCACCAGCAAATGTCCAACGTCCTCCGTGGATATACACATGCTCAACTTTCCATCCGGAACAGCGAAATATGTGGACGGCTGACCCAAAGGATCACTGGCCTTGCAGATTATCACCCCACTCTCGCCAGCTGCTTTTCGACACAGCACGACCAACCACTCTCCACCAGGGAGAAAAGAGATGCCCCAGACATACAATACCGGCAATGAAACGCGTGTCGTCGTATAATAAAAAGGCATCTGGTCCAATCCCCGCGGAAGATGATCGAGTTGTGCGGATAGTATCGCTTTTTGGCGTAGAGCCGTGCAGGGAAGCTCCCTCATGCAGAGGCGGAGGTGAGGGAGTCGTTTGTCGTGCGAGATGTGTAGCAACGCGGTATGCCACACCCTGCGATCCTGTGCCACCGAGGCTAACGAATGGCATGTCTGCAAGTGGACTCAGTATTGCCGAGCAACTACGCGAGAGCGACTTGGTACCATGCCGACACGAACGATGTCGATGACCTCGCAGTAGGAGAGTATCTCCCGCCACACGTCCGGATCAAAGGTGACGACGATCGTAAACTCTTTTTCGTTCAACGAATCATCTTGGACTGTGGTGGAATCGAGGAGGATGAGGCTTGCTGTTGGCGAAGGTGGTCTCGGCTTTCGTCTGAGCCGGTACCAAAGTTTGACGAGGCCCAAATAGGGCTTGGCCTGAAGGAAAAATGATCTTGTAGGTGCCATGAATGGGGAAGGCCAAGTTGAAAACCATGGAACCGCTGGGAGAATCGTTCACCCAGGTCGCCACGCGGTAGGCAAGTAATACCCGAGACCAGGGTCAACGAAACCCTCTGGTCTGGAACTTTGTAGCAGAACTTGAAGCTAGTGGTCCCATCATGTCACTCCAACCGCGAGCACCATTTGTTGAATGCGATAAGTGAGGTGGTCCCAACATCCTAGTCTCGGTCAGATGATCCACACGGGAGACCAGGCTACAAATTACAAAACTAGAGAAGAAGAAAAAAAAAAATCATTGGATTCAACATTAAGTCGTGACCGCACACTGGGGTATCAAACAACCCTCCTACGCCTTCTCGAGACTCCCATCCTTCTCATGCTTCTTCTTGGAGACAACATCCTCCAAGTTCCTCTTGCCAACTTCCCGTGAGATAGCCCACGCACTAAACACATGTCCCTGCGCAAAGACCTCTTCGATCTCCTCGAGCGTCCGCTGCGCCGTCTCGGGAAAACAAAACACAAAGTGGATCGCCGCCGCAAAGTTGAAGGCCGCAAAGACAAAGTAGGTTTTCCATGCAATGGTGGACAGACCCGGCGGCACCGCCCACGCGAGCGCAAAGTTGAAGAGCCAGTTGGTCGCAGTAGAGAGCGCGACGGCTTTGGCGCGCACCTTCATGGGGAAGATCTCGGCAGGGTATGTCCACGAGACGGGGCCCATAGTGACTGCAAAGGAGCAGACAAAAAGGTATGAGCACACGATGATGGCCTTGGTTGCCGCCTCGTGGCCCGTGATAACCCACACCCGAGAATTGTTGACCTCGCCCCATGCTCCATATCGGCCCTGGAGGCCACCAACGAGGCAAAGGAAGAAACCCATGAGTGTAGAGCCGATGATCAGGAGAGGGCGGCGGCCCCATCGATCAATGTAGATTATCGCGGGGACGGTGAAGGCGACATTGAGGACGTATTGGACCGAGTCGGCAATGAGGTTACCGTGTCGCCCAGTCAGACCGGCTCCTTCGAACACGTAGATAATGTAATACATCATGACGTTCATCCCAGACAATTGAGACCACATTTGAAGTGAACAACCGAGACCAACGCGACGGAAGATACCAGGCTTGAGCAGATCCGCAAATGATTTGGCGCCTTCAGTGCGCTCGAAAGCGACCTGCTCCTTGATTTCTTCGTACTCCAATACGACCAATTCTGCATCGCGGTCTCCCTTTCCGTGGAGATCAGCGAGAACTTGAAGCGCCTCTTCCTCACTATGACGAACCATGAACATAACATATGGTGTCGTAAAGCGGCAGACAACCTACCGATCGTGGTCGATGAGCCAACGAGGAGATTCTGGGAACCACGTCATCCCGATACCAAGCAAGATTGCAGGTATGACTTGTAGACCCCACGGGATACGGAAGGACGCGGTGCCGTTGATGTACGAGCAACCAAATTGGACAAAGTATTGCAGCATGATACCCCAGGTGATTGACCATTGTTGCATCGACACAAGCCGGCCGCGGATCGAGGGAGCGGTGATCTCGGATTGGTAGATGGGGACGACACTGGATGCAAGGCCAACGGAAATGCCAGCAATGACACGACCTACTACGAGCATGCCGCGATTCTAAAGAAAAAGAGAACGCAGAAATGAGTACATGCATGCTGTAAGGACGAGTACGCACGATTGAAGCACATTGTAAGATACCACCAATAATCCAAATAACACTGGCGAGGATGATGGTGTTTTTACGACCAATCCGATCAGCGAGGGAGGTAACCGCAAGAGCGCCGACCAATGAACCCGCGGGCATGGACGCAACGATGGCACCTTGTGCGTTTGAGCCAGGCTAATCTCATATCATTAAGTGAACGGATAGATCACAAATTCTTACTCACGTTGTCAAATACACGGAGGTAGGCGTCATTCTACACGCTTTTTGAACAGCGAAAGCAAAAACTACGAGTAATGACACTCACGCTCAACACCCCGGACATGGACGCAATGTCCAAACCGAAAAGCCCGCCACCGATGCATGCGAACGATCCTACGATATACTAATCGAAAGTAGTCAGGACAGGTATGCAATTTTCGATGCGGTACACACGGGGTTGGACGCGATACGCGCGCTGTACTATATTTATCAAAGTCAGCAATCCATAACCTCTTTCAGGGAGCAGGACTTACGCCAGGCATGGCGTCAGTATCCTCTGAGAGAGACAGGAAGAGGACACAGGCAATTGATGTCGGGACAGCCTAGCCTTTATACTGCTGAAGGGCCACGGGATTCGCGACCCATGTGGTTAGAGTGGCGCTCCATAACTGCTACCGCGAAACTGGTCATGGGGCCACGTAAACGACAGTCGGTTCTAATCGCCATGCAGACCTCTGACCTCTGCACGACGAATGAGGACATGACGAGCGGCCACATCGTCAGTTCCAGCCGGTGGGGTATGACATTGGTTTCAGTCCCCACATTGGAGGTGCCAGATGGGAAAGAGACAAAAATGGACTTGTATCATGAGGCTTCTGATCGGGTTTTTCAGGTACATTCAATTCCATCAACTGCGGTCTGCGGGCTAGCGAGTAACCGTTTAGCGAGGTAGACACTGCAAAAACAACTGTGCTAACATCTTCATTTCGAACTGAGGACTCCAGTTCTGTAGCCAACTCATCTCAGATCCAATGCGGAAGCTCGGCATAACCTCGGTTCGGGCGGAGCTCGTAATTGTATCACGTGCGCATGTCGGACTCTCAAATCTGAGCTTAAGCACTTTATCAACTTGCAAATCATCTTACACACGACGTATCGACGAGTCAAATCCCCCAATGTTGGTGATGACGCGAGTTCCGGCCTAATCGACGAGTTTGAAGATGATAATGCCCGTGCGATAGCAAGTCCTGAATTATCTCTCTCACTTCTCGGGCAGAGGTCGTCTCCGAAACGCTGATGTCTGACCCCTGTACGACCACGTCGCTCGCGCAGTCTCTTGAGATACCAGCCTATTTGCGGCTCGCGCTTAGTTTCATGACGGTCGAGGAGGTCACAAAATCCCTGACAGCCTCCAACGTTATCCCAGGGTCCTCTCCCATCGCCTCGCTCGCATCCCATCTTTTGTGCAAACGCTGCTTCATCCGCCGCGTCTCTCGTGTAGAGAGCAAATCCGAGTTCCCGTCCACTGAGGACTCGAGGACGTAGGGTGCGACGCTTTCCTGCGGACGTAGTCTCGGTGGCGAGATTGCCTTGTTCTCAGTCCGATGCGCTCACTAGCGTGTGGCAAGATAGATGCAGCTTCGAAATCGACGACCTCAAGGTGGACGCCGCCAATGAGGGCGTCCTCGCGTTGCTTTGTGCTATGGTGCTGTACGATTGTGTATTTGCAAGCTAGTCTGTCTTATCGCTACCGTCGAGTTCGCCTCTGAAAGCGTCTTCGTCGGGCGCTGGGGTCGAGCGTGTTTGAAGAGCAAGGAGAACTCGGATAATCTCTTGTTGGAGGGTGCGCGGGATCGGATATGATTTGACTCTGCAGAGGGAGCGGAGGAGCTTTGTTGTTGGTTCGCTTATTTATGTCTTCGTTATGTATTCGCCGCCAAGCACCAGCTCGTGTCTGTTGTGCCAACTCCACGAGGACGCTTTACCTTGCGACTTTCACTGACAAAATGACTGGCGTTCCTCCAGGTCTCGGCGACGTGAACGCCTGCGTGTACGCCGAGGGCGGCAGTGAGCACGCATGGCGGCCCATCCAGCAAACGCGTCTCTACACCAATGCATTCGTCATCGAGGGTAACAAGGTATGTCTACAATGTTGGACGATGATGGGCAGGTTGACAGCGTCCCCAGCTGCTGCTCGGGTTCAAGAAACGTGGTATCGGTGCGGGTCTGTAAGTTGTCCTTGTTGGCCCAACACCGCCGTGAACGTGCCACGTGTTCTCTCGAGGGCACATCCGCGTATCCTAACTGAAGCACTGACCTCATGGTGTAGATACAACGGCTTTGGGGGCAAAGTCGAACCAGGCGAAACCCCCGCGCAAGCCGCCCTACGCGAGCTCCAGGTACGCCCCTTCTCCACTCCAAGGCCAAGGCCAACCAACAAACAGGAAGAGGCCGGGATCGACGCGCCCCTCGCGTACGCTGGTACCCTGCTCTTCACCGTGTCGGGCGTTGACCAAGCATTTGACATTCGGATCTACAGCGCGCGATCGTACTCCGGGGTGCCGAGCGAGTGCGCAGCCCTCCACACGTCTGTTCTTTAATATCGATGATCATACCGTGACAGATCCGACGAGATGAAGCCGCAGTGGTTCGCCCTCCCCGGGACAGATTGTGATCTGCCACCCATTCCCTACGCTCAGATGTGGGCAGATGACGTTCACTGGCTGCCCCACCTCGTGCGTGGCGAGCGCTTCATCGGGCGCGCGGATTTCGACGCGGAGAACGTGATGGTGCGGTATTGGTTCGGGAGCGTGTCGGACGAGGTGCGTAGTTTATCGGTAGGGTGTGCTGCCTGCTCAACCTTAGCAGTAGGCTACTTGATACCTTCTAGATCTCCGTAGAGACGTCACTCGTTCTTTGGTTTGTGTTGGCCCTTGCATGTTCCACATATGCTTTCCTTTCCAAAAGAACCAGCAAGTCGGCTTCTGAATCAATAGATTCTTTCGTTTTACCTGGGTTTCAGGCGATATGTATCACTATTACCCTTGTCTGTTTACACATAGCGCCTAACAGAACACCTACCCTACCGGCTTTCAGGCCTTTAGCACGCAAACGCTAACAATATTAAGGAGTGCGAGGAGACGAATGAACAGTCTGCTGACCATGTTCTCGGTTTCGTGCAGCGCCAACACTCTTCAGGAGAGCTCAATGGCCTCGTCGAAGTCACCGATTCCTCCTCCCTTATCATTCAGAGTGGTGAGGTAAGTTACGAGATACTTCAGAGAGGTTGGCAAGCGGGGATGCTCCGGCGGGAGGAGTGCAAGTGCACCTCCGGATAAGGTCAATAGTCTCATTGAAGCCACGGATATCGTGCAGTTGGTCGCGGAGAATTCATCAGCTAGGTGGTGTGGAGTTTTGGTGCGGAAGAACTCAAATGTAACTTGATGTCTTGAACAAATGGGACAGTCGAATCAAAAGTCTAGTCAGGTATGCACAATGACTCAAAGTAAATTTGTATTTCGTTCACAATTAAACCTGGGAGCCACCAAACGACAATTGTGTCTCGGTTCAAAATTCCCTTAGGCTGGCACACAAACCGTACCATAGCCTGCGACTGGCTAGAGACAAGGAACAAAACATGATGAACAACCACCATACTTGTATCGAGACACTCACAACAGTCGTGGAACAACCCAGCGAAGTTCCAGAGCATGGAATGCTGGGATCTGACAGCATACAGCCTGTCCCAACGGGTCCAGAGACAGGCGCAGTGTAACCAGCCTGCTGAAGGGCTGGAGTCAACCCGGGAACATTAGCAGCCTGCAGAACGGTGAATATTTGGACAAATAATCCAGGACAGAAGCTCACGTCGAGTTCGTTAGCACAACAATACTCCTGGGGCGCCGGGGCGTCACGTCGGTAATATTGAGCCTCAAAAGCGCTGGTGACTGCAATGAAGGCAGCAGTTGAAAGAGCAAGGAGAACAGGCGAACGACCAAACATGGTGTATAGCTGACAGTGAGTGAGGTGATTCTGTGAGTTGGGTGTTGATACGATAACTGACATGGGGCGGAAGACCTCATTTTATACACAAATATAATAGGCTCCGATTCTGTTTCTGGTTGAAGCAAGAAGAGTGTGGTAGTCGAGCGGTAGATCGTCCGATTGCTTTGCAGTTATTTGGAATCTTGGATCGTATGTGTTTCATGGAACTGCGCAAGTAAACAACTTTATTTCCTCACCAGAGCATTTGAAGGGCTGGAATTTTACCAACCAATATGTTGTCGAGAACCACCACGCATGAATTCTCAGAACCGAATTTCGGCTTGAATGCATCGTAAGTAATCTGTAGACGACTCAGACCTCATAGAGGTGCACAGATCGTTACTTAAGCCCGTCCACTTTGAGTAGAAGTCTGGCCATCTGTTTCTAGCCTGCGCGCCTCTATAAGTTGTTCACATACGATATTGCTTCCTTTACAAGCACGTCATTGAACATATCAATTTACCTATAGGGATCGTTTAACGGATTCTATAATATAACCGCCGCACTTTTTCCTCACGAGTTGCGGTTCGGCTGCATATCCTGAAGAGGATTGTCTGTTACTAGCACGCTAGACCTGATCATACGGTTCACCCGACAATGCAGCACCTGGCCATGTGTGCACCCCCGCGTAAACCACAAAACCACAGATTTCCGCAGCCCTCCGCAGTGTGTCATTGTGCGAAACTTGTCATGTCGCTATGCATAGACGTCCCCAAGGCGATTAAAGGTGCACTTTCGGGCCCCAATCTGTCTCTGACCTATCGCAACAACA
>JBBPUC010000150.1:22560-41130 GCA_038094375.1 Tubosaeta aff. heterosetosa | reverse complement strand
ATAAGTCTGTCGGAAGCACCACTATGAATTCATTTCGGCAGCTCGATAATCCGAGTGTTTCTCTCAGTACTAACTCCATCAAGGATTCATAAGAGTGGACCAATGGAGTGATGACACGCCAGGCCTCAGTGTGCGAATAGCTGTATGGCATTGACAACGCCCCAGGTTGCTTCCCTCCGTAAGGTCACAACGTCCATGCCTGTTCTCCGTCTTTCCACGCGTTTTACACCAAAGAAATGTCCGGTTCCGGTAGTATGACTGAAGGCTTGATCAAGGTACTCGGTTAACGAGTAAGGAAACGGGCGACGTGGGAAACCAGACTTTCCGTGCTCTGAACTGTTCTTGCCAATCTCAAATGGAACGCTTCACTTGCGCAAGAAAGCATAAACATTTTCTTTCGTATGTACACTTTTGGACAACTCCCTTCACGTGTGTTTGAAAATATTATCCAGGGATTGTGATCTACTGTTTATCACAAGCCCGCCGAACATTACGCCTATCGATTTTGGTTCAGTCCGTTTCGGATAACCGCCACCTGAAACTCAGCAGATGAATACGTACGCTCGTATCCAGAGCGTTGGGGCGAGACTCGACCGGACTTTATAGGATGATATGCAGAAGACCTGATATCTTAGTCTCGTTCAGGGCCCAGGGATTATCGATGAACTACGAAAAGGAGGGTGGTCCCCATATGATATTCACAGTTTCGAGTTGGTATTTCCTCGAGAACATTTAACTCTGTTCTGCAGGTTATCGGTTGCATCTGAGGTGTTTCGGCCCCATTGGTCCGCTGAAGATCCGGGAACCCTTTAATCCAGCCGTAGCAGCCTTGAGGATATCACCTCTGTAAAGCCGACTCTTCAGAAGGTCTAATTTCAGATCATCTGACAACGATGGTAGCATTCAAATCACACGTTCGCAAGATGGTGCCATCGACTCTAGCTTCTGGGCATGCCTCGAGGGTTTTGGGGTTCTCCACTATTGACAGGCGACTCGCGGGCGTACAGATAATCAACTGGTGAGCAGTGTGCCTAGATATTCGAGATCCGCTTGTTTGTGATCATCAAATATCGAATCAAGAGAACCGTCTGTGTGCCGCGCGACATGGCTGGTTCCTGGAGGACTAGCTATCTCTGTGCCTATAGGCCGCTCCCAGACGATATCATTTTGCATGTAAATGATGTCAACTCCACAGGGGTTGTGGGGGTCCTATATTCCAAATATACCATGCTCAGAATAGTTTCCCAAAATGCAACTATTCGAGCTCATTACCGCCCAGACTAGTAATTTTCAAAGAAACGGTCGTCACATTTGCGATCATTTCGAGATAACACGGCAGGCATAGCATTCGCCCCATTCTGGTCCCGTTCTCGAAAGATATAAATGGATAGCAACTCGCGCAATTCTCTGCATCCACACACCTCCCTTCACCAACCAGCTTAGTATCAATGGCCGAGATTCCTGTTGAAATTCCTGACGGCATCTACGAAATTGTCTCTGATGTGAGGGGCGAGCCTGCCAGCGTTGCTCAATACCTCCAAGTCGAGACTCAGGATGTTCGCGTTGGAGGAGACGGCAGACTGGTACAACAGTTTCTCGTGTCACCGCGAACGCATCTTCTCACCCATTCGTTGTAGTGGAAGGTTAAGAAAGTCCCAGGAAGTCTGGCCCTCTACAACTTGTCCGTCCTGAACAAATATGAATACAGTGGGCAGGAGGACAAGCAGGTCATTGCTACCAACGATCAGGCTAAGAATTCGCTCTGGTACCTCATCGCCGCTTTCAACGGTTTTGCGTGAGTAGTTCTACGACGTGCTTTATCTTTTCTCTAAGTATTTACTATTTAGTATTGCTTGGGACCACGACCACAAACTGGTGTGGACGCTCGAAAATGAGCACGAACCTCATTCTAAGGCAAGTAGCGCACTCCCGTTTGTTTTTACAGTTTATTCACTCGAGCCGCAGATCGTGCTCAGAGAAATTCAACATGGCCCTACCAGACCTTTACCGCCGCCCGTCATCCCTTCTCAAGGGTTCAGGTTCATTCCATTCAATCTGAAGTAGTTGCGGAAATTTGTAGTCTGTCCGCGCAATGTTGTTTTGTATGGCCCATGCGAATGGTCTTGTGTAGTATTGGAGTAGGAGTTTCATTGATTGCGAATGTAAAGATCATGACTGAGAAGAAGATGTACTCATTCGGTTCGCATAAGCGAAAGAGAACACTGAAAGCATTTATGCTAGGCTGTCGTACGCAAAGCACGTAGGGTACTATAATTGTGCGATGAGCAGGTGCACTGGGAGCGACCGATCGTCCTTTTTGAGGGACTGATTGTGTGACGGAAGACGCAAGCTGAAAGAATGTCAGATAGTCGAGTTTCAAGAACAGGCGTGCACCTTGCGTTCATCATTAGAGGGCAACAAAGCATAGAGTCGTTTTCACGGTCGTACTGTACAGCTATAAGGTTCTGGGCGACTGACAGGTTCATGTCTAGTGCAGGTAGTACGAGGGAAGTAATACGCCAAGTTAAATCCATCCGCTTATGCTCACGTATAAATTCCCCGAAAATTGTTCACTCCGCCGCCTGACATTATTGTAAACACTCCGGAGTTTTCGGTGAGCACGTTGCACTGATGATGTGATCAAAGAGCTATACTAGATCCAGCACCAGTCAAATATATCAAGAGTGTGATGACGCCACGTTGGTATAGAAACAGAAAACCAAGCGGAGTGAACACACGAGCTTGCAAAAAAGTCACGCACTGGTAGTAGAGGGGGCACATCCATCTCGTTGAACCAAAGCATGTCCGACATCCGAGTACCTTGGATCAGCTTCTCCAATATTTCCAGCATGATCTCCATATACACCGTGATCAAGCTCTCCGCAGCGACTCGCTTTGTATTCTTACGCGTTCGCTTCTCTGCGGGAGAGATGATCGAAGGACGACTAGAGATCCAGCGTCGGGGCCAGAGCGACCGCCGAACGGCAGCCCAGTGCGAGACATGAGCCGTGCCGTTCGACTTGTCGGTGCGGTATTGGAAAAGCGGGGGAATCATAGAAACTCACTCAACACGGATGATCTACCATCTGTATGCCCAGTCTCTGGTACAATTCCCACAAGCTGTCGGTCGAGGAGAGAGTCAATCCAAGGGTGAACGAGGCACAGAGAAGGTAGTGGGGTCAGACCTGATTTTCACGACTCCGAGTGCGCTTGTCTGCGCACGGAGAACACCTTGAATCGTTCCGAGTCCAATAATGTCCAAGTTTGAACCTGGGACATGGGAGTTTCACTCGACATCCTGAAAACGATGGCAGGGAACTTGTTCACTCGGCCATACAGCTTGGTGGCCGGTGGGATGTGTGAGGTCAGAAGCTGGCTGAACACAGTGATATTAGTCAGATGGCAGCCGTTGAAGTTCCTGGGATTCCCTGTCTACACAATGATACTTGTGTCCCTTAGGCCCATCGGTAGTTGCACCAAAAGTCAACCGAGGGCTTTGTCCCCTTCACCATATGTAATCGGTCTATAGGGAAACAGAGAATATGTCAAGTAACGAATAACCCACATTCTCGACCCACGTGATTTTCGTGTGGAGGCTAGACGGAGTGTAATCGAGGCTTATGCGGACATGCTCGTCGCCTTCTTTACCTTCACGATAATCTCTGGCGAATCCTTATGGTTGCAAATGGGAAGACCGGTGTCCAATCTTCAGTGTAGGTTCGGACCATCTTGGATGCGTGGTCTTGCAAGATCCACGTCCGCATATGCTCCTTCAAATCGAGACGCCGCGTAGCGCGTAACGGTCGACCACACGAAGAAAAACGAGCATCGTCGCAGAACGCTCCTCCCACTCGAACATGCTGACGCTTCTCGCAAAACATTTGCAACTTCTGGTGGGTAGGGGACATCTGGAGATTATAGACCACGATTTTGATGGCCTTTTCGAATAGCAGTTCATCAGCTTCCTACTTGTGTGAAAACGTGGCATAGCGGTAGTATTCCTTACCTTTCTGCTCGATACGAACGTTGTCGATGTCTGTGATCATGAATGAGATGAGCTCTGTGAAGGTTGTTACCGTCTTGAAAGCAGACACCTGCTCAAATTTGTCATAGAGAGGAGCAGAAGTGGTATGGATAGACACTGATGGGGAGTCGTGAATGATATCGTTGGCGGTAGTACGAATTTTTTCTCTACCTTCCTCTGAACCAATATAATGACGGGATTGCTCTGTAACAGGCATCAACAAAAGGATATCCATATGACACGATTAACTCACCCCCTCCAGGTTAGATGATTTAGCATTTTCACCAGCATCATCTTTAACGTGTGTGTGGTGCATGTTTCCTCTTGTAACCAAAAGGAGATGACGGGTCGAGCTTGATTGCCTTGGTTACATCTATTAGCATACACGAACGCGGATAAGTCAAGAAATAGGTCGCCTCATTCGCATCGCCCATAGCATTTTCCCACTTTCTCTTGACTGCGTATGCATTGCTTCGCTTACCCAGCAGGTCTTGCAGGGTAGCAAGATTTAGCGACAGTGGAGTCGTGTATTCTTTGTAATTTCTGCGATATCCTCGAGGTCCCCTAGTTCCGCGCAGCATCGCAATTTAAAATCTAATCGAGAGAGGTCACGTAAATGTTCTTATATTATTTGTACATATGATCACTCACCTTGAGTATAGTCTACTTACTCGTCGCTTCGGTAGATTGCAAATTTTGGGGACAGAAATATACGAAGAACGTCAGGGCAACAAAACTCACGCCGATTGCGGGAGTCAAGTATCTCTCCGCGATCCAGTCTGCAGGTTCAATCTTTCTCATCCTCTTATCAATTGCGTCATAGGATGAAATGGATGGGAGACTTCCTGAGGTATCTGCGCGTCGTTGGTACGAGAACAACCCAGCTTGAGTTGACATCGATTTCTAGTATAGAAAGACATCGTTGCATGGATTCTGCGGTGAAAATTAAACTGCGGAAGGAGGAGCGATAGAACAGTAGCTTATCAAGAGCCCATGTCTTGACGGACTCGGACATGTTGATCTCTCTATCGACCACGCGCAGTGCAAACTCGCTAAATTTACACCCCGAAGTCTATCAGATCAACTTTGATACGCTGCTGGGCAGGGGATGTACCAATATAATTATCAACGGCGGTAGGCAGAAGCGGTAGCTCAGTTTAGTTTGCACGTTCTCAAACGACTGAATCGCACAGTCGTAGTTGCTATTTTCCATTTGCAGATTCCCAACAAAAGGGCACATATAAGCCTATTAGAGACAACAGTGGTAAGGCTACCGAACGAATAGTGTATCCCGTCATTTACGCACCTGGACTATGTGGAATCCTAGCTCGAAGGGCCAAACAACAGCAAGGCCACCTATATGTGACAACGCATGGTTGTGTTCTCTAGCCACGGATAGTACAACGGCCTGAGACAAAAAAGAAGCTGAACGAACTCCAGCGAGCGTTACGAGGACCACCCACACTGACGAGAAGGAGAAGAGGTACATGATTTGTATCCAATGGTGGACGAGCGAATTTCGATGGACTCGGTCAAGAATCATGTCAGTGTCCGTAGATATAAGAGTAGAGGGGCACACACCTCTTCGGCATCGACGAGCGCTGTGTCTCACTGGCACAGACGTCCCTGGAAAAAAGCTCGACTAGTGAGCACACGATGGGCTGTGTTGTTGAATGTAACAGTTAGCAGCTCTTCTGCATTCGTGAGTAGGCCATTTTTCCACGCAGTGAGCGCGACTTCTCAATATGAATGTTCGATTCCTGGCGCGTGGTATGGACGAGGAGTGGTAAGTTGTACATGTGAGAACCTACTCGAATAAGAGGATGACATCTGATGATAGTGACTTCCGATTTTGTGTGGTAAATGCAAGGGCCTGGTCATCCCGGTAGAGAGTGATTGCACAGTTTGCGCTAGTCCACGAGATGACCTCAATTTGAGTTCTCGTTGAGGGTGTGATGTTATCGTATGCAGTGAATTTCGTGCGCTGCAGCGTACTGCACGAGTCATCGTAGCCGGTGTGAGGAACTGACCATACCGAAAGGGAAAACCCAGTATATGCATCAAATTCTCATCTTTTTTGCCCTCGATGTTGACAAACAGTGGTTGTTGAACCAGACGAGATTTGGTTGCTCGGGACTTGTTTGCCGCTGCGATATGTTCAAGACAGAAAGTCCAAGTATTCACTTCCATCACGGCTACTCGTTGACCATCCGTATTGAACTTACCGTCGCAACAGGCTGTTTACGGCGCTTAGTGACAGCTCAGTTACTGAATAAGTCACTGGTCACCATTAACTGTAAACGAATGCGTGTTGTCTGGGATTGAGCCCAGCCACTTAGCCTATGGGAATGAAGTCTTAGACAACATATAGTCCACCCGGGATTTGTGCAAGACGCTCACCTGACTTGTGTGTCCCTCTCATCCTGTCAGTGACATTCGTGGTACACGCCCGACAGACCTTTGCGCTTCACACCTCGGTGCTACAGGATCCTCGAACTCTTCTTCCCGTGCGCGTTCACAAGGCCGCTCGTCTCTGCACTGGCATCCACCAACCCCCCACGTTGTTCACATTGCTGGCACGTTGAACCCTCGCCATGACGTACTGAATCACAGGTGTTCCATGCTTCTAGCAATGCTATGAGCTCGACCCGGCTAAGTTACTCAGCGTGCGGGCAGAGGAACTTTGTAGACCTCTCGATGAAGCCGAAACGTGGGTGGCATTAACCTACGCAGGGTCACTGTGATCCTGTGAGAACTTGAAAGTGATCATCAATTTCCCACGATCGTGAGGGATAAAGACGACCTCGGCGTTCATCGGCACCAACTCACTATCATGAGCGGAAACCTTGCCACTGGTATGTCGACAGTACCGCGACCTTACCCATGTTCAACAATACCAATCAGAATATCCCGCCTGGAAGGAGCTCCAGCAAATCTATGACGCGGAACACACCAGACTTGTCCTGTCCGACCTTTTCGCCCAGGATCCCAATCGTTTCTCCAAATTCTCAAAAGAATATGTTGACCATTCAGATCCCAGCACAACCTTTCTCCTAGATTACTCCAAGAACTTGATTACCGAACCCATCTTGAAAACACTCCTATCTCTCGCAAGGGAGGCTCAGGTCGAGACCTACCGGAACAAGATGTTCGCCGGGGAGCACATCAACACTTCAGAGGACCGCGCTGTCCTACACGTTGCTCTGCGCGACTTCAGCGATTTCCAGATCAAGGAAACCGGCGTCGACCAAGTCGCGGGTGTACTCGCTCACATCAAGCAGTTCTCCGAGCAGATCCGAGATGGTTCCTGGAAGGGCTACACCGGAAAGACAATCAACACGATTGTCAACATCGGTATCGGTGGTTCGGACTTGGGTCCCGTCATGGTCACAGAGGCGCTCAAGTCCTATGCAAAACGGGACCTCACAGTCCACTTTGTCTCCAACATTGACGGAACCCATCTTGCAGAGACCCTCCGTGTCTGCGACCCCGAGCGCACCCTTTTCATCATTGCCAGCAAAACGTTCACTACTCAAGAGACTATCACGAACGCCGAGTCTGCGAGAGACTGGTTCTTGTCCTCTGCCGGCGACAAGGTCCATGTCGCCAAGCACTTTGTGGCCCTCTCCACGAATACAAAGGCTGTTCAGGCCTTTGGTATCGATACCGCCAACATGTTCCAATTTTGGGACTGGGTGGGCGGTCGTTATAGTCTGTGGAGCGCGATCGGTCTCTCGATTGCTCTCTACATCGGCTATGAAAACTTTGAGGCCCTCTTGAAAGGGGCGCACGGCATGGACAAGCACTTCAGGGAAACCCCCTTGGAGAGTAACCTTCCCGTCCTACTCGCCGTCATCGGCGTCTGGTATAATGACTTTTACGGCGCCCAGACGCACGCACTTTTGCCATACGACCAATACCTCCACAAGTTTGCCGACTATTTCCAGCAAGGCGACATGGAATCGAACGGTAAATTCATCACTAAGAAGGGCCAGCGCGTTGACTATCAAACTGGCGTATGTTTGACGCGTACCCTATCCGCGCTTTCCTTACTTTGTTTGTAGCCGATCATCTGGGGCGCGGCAGGTACCAATGGCCAACACTCGTTTTACCAACTCGTTCATCAGGGAACGAAGCTGATCCCTGCCGACTTCATTGCCCCTGCAACCTCGCAAAACCCCATCGCGCACTCGAAGCACCACCGCATCTTGCTCTCCAACTTCTTTGCCCAGCCCGAGGCGTTGGCGTTTGGAAAATCGGAGGAACAGGTCCGCAAGGAGCTCGGAAGCGGCGCGAACGAGGCGCTCGTCAAGAGCAAGGTGTTTGAAGGAAACCGGCCGAGCAACAGTATTCTGTTCCCGCTGTTGACCCCGAGGACGCTCGGCGCGCTCATTGCGCTGTACGAGCACAAAATATTTACTCAGGGCGTCATCTGGGGTATCAACTCATTTGGTAGGTTGATTGTACCTTCATGGGGTTGTGCTGATCACCTGCATGGCAGATCAAATGGGTGTCGAACTCGGAAAGGTACTCGCAAAGAACATTTTGTCGCAGCTTGATAAGCCTTCGGACGTCACTGGGCATGATAGTTCGGTGAGTATGACGGAAACAAGAACTAGATCGGTACCAACTCACGCTGTCACAGACCACTGGTCTTATCCATTATTATCAGAAGCACAGGAAAGAGTGAACATGGTTGGATCTGAGGTTGTACGATAACGCCCGTTTTCTCGACTCACCTAGACCAGAAAGGGAATTGTAGACTGCCAAGATGTCACGCTCGTCAACTCGCATGTAATTCTACGGTTTGAAGTCATTTGGGGATGTTCAATAACCACGGATTATCTCCAATTGTTTCCTTTGTTCCTCATCTCATTCGTATTGGCCAGACGCGCAGTGGGAATAAGGTGGGCTCACTCAGCTACGATCCTCACATCTTGCAACACTTGATCTGTAAAACACTGATACAAAAGAATACAACATCCAGACACGGCACACAAAACACCTTTACGCTATCTCCTATTTGCTCATCAGTTGGTAACCTGTTGGAACACAAACAATTGGCTAGGATCGATAATCTGAGTAGAGGGCTGGTATTTTATCGGTTCGATTGTAATCTGTGAGTGGCGTTAATGAACAGCAATCGCAAAGTAAACCAAAGTACTTGCGTTAAAATAGGGTTGAGGTCCAACCGTCCACACTTGTCCAGAGTTGCCTTCGGCTGCAATACTGGACGGGGATAGTTAGTGGCGCATGAGAGATAGGCAGATTGTCCCAACGTGTATGCAGCCGACTCTCCGGTTCCGGGGGTGGCTATCCAATTCAGATTCTGGTCCTTGTAAGTGGTCGCCATAACCTGGTTGTTGATCACCGCGGTGTACTTGTAGTCGCCAAGACTGAGCTGAAACGCCGGGGAACCGGTCTCTCGTGTGAGCGTCCACTATGGCCATGATGTGAGCATTGCATTCGAAACGATAACAGAAATGGCATTACACAGTAGACAGCTTGGCCAAGGCGAACAGGTTGGAAGGTTGGATTATGAAGAGTGATACTGGTAGGGATTGAGTCCCCTTGCGTGGAGATGATTTCGTAAGTTCCGGTGGGAGGTTCAGACATGGGTGCTATGTGGGGTGGGAGACGTGTAGGGGATGGGGGATGGGCTATTAATTATAATGAGTAATTTCGGCTCGCTTAGTGGAATGGACATTGCACCCATATAGAGAGCACCTCTAAATTTGTATCACTGAGCGGTGTTTCCAGTACAGAACCTTATTCGACGTTCCGAACTCCATCAATTTGACAGGACGTCGTACACCTTCAACGCACTATGGAACTTGTGTAGGCAAGACAAAACCGGCCAGAAGTTCTGCCATAGATTAATCGTCGGGACAGGAGCATGGCAAGTCGCAAAAGTACCTCTTACATTATTGTTCGAATCTCACAGTCTCTCAAGGTTCGCATGATTCGTAATTGAATCCCGACGAGCGCCCCTATTGACTATACAAATCGAGGGGCCCCAAAATCCTCGAGGCATGTAAACCGAATAGGACCGTTCAGGTGGATCACCCTGGATTTCGTGTGATACGCACGAGGATGATTTAAGGTTAAAACATTTGGGGAATGATCAGGTTTATAGATACGGCACTCCAATTGCAGTGTGGAGCCATAGATTGTGGGTGACAGCTCCGGCTCCATAGCCTCGGTTTAGGTTACCTGCCGGTGAAGCGAGTTGGGGCGATCCATCATCCTGAGAACCGAGACCTGGGAGCGAAATAAGGTCCCTGTGGGCAGACGTAAGTTTGCCAGGCGAGAACACGGACGGTATGTCAATAGAAACCGAAAACAGAGCAAGTGTGCCACATTCCTTGTCGTTTTTCAGGAAATATGGCCGTCCAGTCGACTTTCTAACCAGAAAACGGCGACGGCCAAGTGAGGTTGGTCGATGCTACTTCACTTCATTTGCCTTGTCACTGGAGTTGGAATAAACAAGCTTTGCCAAGTTGAACTCCGCCTCGGGAGCGTTTATCACCGGTCACCCCTGTAGAGCCGACTCACTGGAAGATCCATCTGCCGTTCACAAAATGGTATCATTCTAGACGCGGTATTTTGATAATCGTCTGACAAGCAGCTACTAGATCTGGACATTAGAGAACCGCTAGCGCTAAGCTTGAGACCTCGCAAGCGTCTACTGGAACACTATAATGATTCTGTCTGGTCCAGATCCCAAATTGACGGTCTCTATTGATTCGAGATGATGGTCAGTCTGGCTCAGTGTTAACTTCACGTGAGTGGTATCACGACGTGATTTTGCTATACTGCTAACCCCCAGTATTACTTGCGTTGTACCAGAGACGGGCTGCAGTTTAAGACGGTCGGTCTAAACTATCTGGGGATAAATCGATCATGTCGACAAATAGTGAATGTGCAATTACCTCATCCCTACCCTCGAGATAGTTCCCCGAGAAGCAGCTATGTAACCTGATTTCTGCCCAGTGCACGTTAAATATTCTTATCTGCAGTCATGATAACCAATGTTTGTAGATCAGGGAACTCGTATATCTTTCCAATACCACACTGATTGCTCTACTATGCAATTATCGGACGGTTAACATACAGTGATTACGGACTCTCCAATACTTGAAGTGCTTTTCCGAGCAGTACGTCACCACACGTGATTCGTCTAGAGGGTTCCCAAACTGGCCTAAAATGACCGGCACTGACACTCAACTCTCCACGCTCCCGGTCTTTTAGTATCAATGTCTGAACTTCAGGACGGTCTACGCTACCGTATCGTCTCTTTTCTTCAAACCGAGACTAGCGTTAACTATCATTCCACCGACAACACCCAGGTCGTCCGCCTCCGAGGAAATGCCAAAAATGTACATCTTCTCGTTTTTATCGCAGAGATATTCTCACCCATCGGTTGCAGTGGGACTTCAGTAGGCCTAAGCCAAATCTTTGTCACCTCGGTATCGCATACAAGTATCCCTACTCTGGGATGTCTGACGACGGCAAGGTCATTGCTTCCACCAAGGGCAAGAATAATTCGTTGTGGCGTATCACCTATCGTGAAAGTGATGAGGCATTCACGTGAGCGGTACCACGACATGATTTTGCTGCCTACTAATCTCTGATATTCAGTATTGGTTTGGAGCAGGACCCCCAAAAGGTGTGGACAGTCGCCGAAGTGGGCAACCCTGATTCGGAGGTAAGCACATGGTACGTTCTTGTCCGCAGTTTACTAACTGATGTTCGCAGATTGTGGTCCGAGAGATCATGAATATTCCTAAGAATCCTTATTTTCCGACTACAATTATGCCAACTCAACTGTTCAAATTCGTTCCTGTCCATCATTAGTACATAGTCCATGAGCGCAAAACCGTTTGATTGTGAATTGAGAAATACAGAGCTTATGTAACGATACGCCTCCTAGTCGGATTTCTTTCAAACTGAGTTATCTTCAATAACGTTGATCGCAGCCAACAAGTCACATCGCAGCGTCATGAGCCAACAGAGTCTTCCAACACCGCCAGAGCAACAGCCCACACCCCAACCTGAACCAAACTTGCAGCTGCCACAACAATCTCAACCAGAGCCCCAGCCTCCGTCTCAGCCCCAGTCGCCAGTGCAGTTGCAGTCGCAAACCCAGGCGCCGACGCCCCCAGCCGTAACAGAAAGCAACGTTTCGCTCGTCAACGTGATCGCAACCATCACGACTGCCGTCTGGCCGTCGCAGCTACAGCACTACCTCAAGATATTTGCACCCAGGGAAGTGCGCGACGTGATCTTGGCGAGCTTGCTGCCGGACGGGCAGGATCCATTGAGCGTGCTGGATGTACAAGCAAACACTCTTGGGATACTATACATTCTGTGCGCCGTTTTTATGTGTTCCTTGTGCGTGTGCTGATGTCGTAGCATGGTGTGGTAGCGCTGCACGGATGCACACGACTGGCACACCGGGCGTCCCATTCGAGTACGTGGTTCAATTTTGCAAAAATTTTGTGCCGGAGCAGGCGCGGTATGCACCTGAAAAGGGTGAGGACGCGTTGGATCTTGTTACGTCGTGTCTCATGCCGTGTTTCTGCAAGTTACTCTCGTCGCGAATGGAATACCGTTACTTGCGGAAGCAGCGGGTAACGTAGGTCTTGTTCAGCTTCCAAACACACTCCCAGTTTCTGACTTGCACAGCTTGCGCTTGCAATTCAACCCCTGTTTGATTTGCTTACAAGATATGTGCCTTCTCCTTTTCATTTGACGACCATTCATTCCATTTTTCTCAAAGTCAGTATCTAAATGTCTTTGTGTTAAGCTCTCGCTGATAATCAGCACGGAACAGATATGTGTGGCAACTCGACATTTTGCCGCAGCACTCCCGGTTCTAGCACACCCAATTGCAACGATAGACACTTCAATTTCTGATCTGCACTACAATGACAACTTGGTGTACCATTACGCGGGGGGTATGGCATACGCTGGGCTCAGACGCTGGGCTGAAGCCCAGGAATTTTTCGAGATATGTGCTTGCAGCCCAGGCTCGGTTGCCTCAGCTATCCAGATGGAAGCACTCAAGAAGCTGGTTCTTGTACAGCTCATCAACCAGGGAAAGGTAAATTCCTAGTAACTGGTTTCACCTCAAGCACCTTGCCAATGAGCCGTGACAGACGTCCCCACCACCCAAGTACATTCACCCAGTGTTACCTCGATTATTCAAAGCCACACCTTATTCTGCGTTTGTGAGCGCGTATCCAGACCACAGAGCGCAACTGCGTTCTATTGTGGAGGGGGAACCAGTCTTCGCTACTGTCCGTAAGATGTCGGTTTTACGACAACTAGACGCTGATTCGGTCCGATATAGGAAAAGACGTTGGGATTGGTGCTTCTAGCACTGGAACGCGCGCCCCGTTGGTCTATCAAGAAACTGACGGCGACGTACCTCACCCTCCACTTGTCTGATATTGGGCATGCCATCGGAATCGAGAATGTAGAAGAAGTGCGCGCACTTATTCTCGACATGGTAAGCCTTTGTATATTCCTTGATCCTAGTGATGGACAATTGGTACCATAGATTGCTTCTTCGGAGATATCTGCTCAACTCTCTCCAGACGGCACGGTATCGTTCTTTGATCCTCCTGTTAGGTTCGACAAGGAAGATGTGGATAGTGTGCTTGTACACGCTCAGGAGCAGGCCACGCTGTTGGCTAGTCTAGAAAGGGAGATGGCGAGGAGTAAGGAATATCTGACCAAGGTGATGTCCTTTTTACATCACGTGACTGCGCTGATGCTCATGTATGCTTAGGCTGTCAAGGGCAAGGAGGATGCGCCTTGGGTCACCGTGGATGATGACTCGATGGACCGCCTAGCTCCGGGGAGTCTTGGCTGGGCTGACGACATTGCTTTCACTTAGTGCACTTGAATGACAATGACATTCGCTCCTGCAGGCCGCGTGTAGCTATCGAAAGTGACTTTGAACGTGATCGAATAGGATGAGTCGGTTACCGCCCAACTCAAGTCTTGTTTGACAATAGCCAGCTACACGTCACGTTCCCAGAGTACCCCTACACCGCGGAGTCTAAGAGATTATCCAGATCACCCCGAGCCTTTCATATTGAGAAGGCCGTAGTGATTACCACCGGACTGGAACCATGAATCTGTGGTCCGCGACAGTACTTTGAATATGTAGTAGCTCGTCGCTTACGACTAGAAACACAAACCAGCCTCGACGAGCCTTGGCATCAGTGTACAGAACTGTACAAAGAAATATACCAATTATTGCCAAATTCGTTCACCATCGCCATCCGGCTCTGTCCCTCTACTAGGCATACTGAGGATCAGACATGATTAGTACGATACATCGTCACAAGGGCCTGGGCCGCTTCCGCAGATGGAACGCTCCGGCCCTGATACCGACTATGCTATGTTCCACAAGAACGGCGTACACTTAACGCGGTGATGGGCGAATTTAGAGGAATTACTCCTTACGACTCGGCCATGTGCACTTGAATGAGGTCAAGAACTAGTCCTGTAATCCACCTTTGTGACCTGAAAAATGATTTTAGTGGGCTCTTTTGGATCTGACGAGTGTACTGACCATCCTTGGTGGCAACACGACCGCTGTTGTGTGTTTCCCGACACGCGTTCCAGCACTCGCTTTTATTTTCACTTTATCGCGGGATATGAATCAAGAGGTTAGCTGCAACGCCACAACCGGAGCCAATAGTTATCCGATCATCGCCAAACATGACAATGTCCGTCCACGCACGTACGATGTGTCATATCAGCTGTATGCGACGGGGGCCGACGTGTGTGGCCGCCGAAGTAAGAGCGCTGATGTCTTCCCGGTTTATGAACACGTGTTACTGGCTTGATCTGATCAAACAGCGGCTCCGTGGCCGCATCAGCGGAAGATGCCCCATACCTCGAATGCGAAAAAGCTTCCGCCCGGATATGGGGACTTGGCTACACGTCACCGCTACGTATATTCGTTATTGCAAGGGGATCGCGGCCAAAGGTCGTTTGTTATGGGCAGAGCAGTGCGCCACGAGTGGTCGGAGTTGGTACCCGTTCAGTTTATTGCTCTGATGCTCGCATGTACCGGACCATCGCGCTTCAGAAGGCAGACATTGGACACGTTCTGGACGGATGACAAGTTGCGCCTCCCGATTGCTGTGCGGCATGCTCAAGCCAACAGTGGGCACTGTGTGGCGGCCGTTCTGGCGCACCGTGATGCTGCACGACCGTTGGCACGAATGAGCCTCGAGCAATGTGAAAGCAATGGCTGCAAAATATTTGTCCGGTCGGGCAACCCAGGCATGCTGCGGATGCGGTCTGGCCGCCGTCGAATGTGTCGAAGAAACTTGTGGTGATCCGAGACGAACGGCTCCCACTCGTTTACGTTTCGGGCCCCGAGACTACATGAGAAAATCGAACCTAATGCACCTGACCAATTCATTTCCAACATTTCATGCCTAATATCATTTCCAGACGTAAATCGCAGTGTCCTTTTACAAAGAGGGGTATATTTTCTACTGCGCGCCGGGCAGGAATGAGGGGCCTACTTGGAGTAACCGTGGTACTTGGCAACAACATCCCAAAAGCTTTTACCCTGTATAGACGCTATTTCCAGCTCGAGGGCAGAAGGCTGTCGGGAGCCGTCTGTGCCTGCAAACGTGCCTGCACCCCATGCCGAACCTGGGGAGAAGGAAACGTAATGAGATGGCAAAGGCTTAAAAGAAACCCAACGTACCACCGTGGATCTCGGTTAGGTCAGACAGCTGAGGAAACGCGTCCCTGTATCCGAGTGGGATAAAGATCATGCCGTGGTGGACAAACGTGGAGATCGCGTTCCCGACAGTAGCCTCCTGTCCGCCACCTTGAGTAGCAGAAGAGACGAAGACACCGCACATCTTGCCGGAAAGCGCGGACTTACTCCAGAGGGGGCCGGTGGCATCCCAGAATGCCTGATAGGTCTGTTGAGCTGGGTCACCTCACGTTGGTTCGCGGGACATACCTTCCACTGCACGGGAAAGTTGCCGTAACGAGTAGGAACACCGAACAGGAAGGCGTCAAAGTTGACGAGGTCATCTGGGAGAAGGACGGGGTAATCGGCGCGCGGAGGTGCCCTAACCAGCTTCAAGACATCCTCAGAAAGGGTTTCTTGGATTCTATATGGGATACCAATCAACCAGACACGCAAACTTGGGAGAAGCCGGGGCTTACTGGTAGATCGTAACACTCCCTCCAGCCTTGGTGACACCAGCCTTGACGGCTTCTGCGACTTTGCGAATAGAACAGTATACGAAAAAGTGCTGAAGAGACTCGATCAAATAGACATACGTTTAGCAACATGTCCGTAGAGGGAGTAGATAACGATGGCAACTCGAGGGGCCGACACAGCAGCCTCTGAGGAAGGTGTCAGAGAAGCCATAGTAGAAACGGGGGCAGAGGATCGTATGGGTTCGGCAGAATCAGCTTTTGTGTGCTTTGGTTCCGGCTGCGGCTCCGCAAAGTTATCTTTGAGACGTTTGCCAGGGAAGCACATTTGCAAGATAATTTAAAAGGTATAAGACAGGAACAGATGAGGATATAGTGAGGCGGCTAGTCGTGGTCGATGAACATGCAGTTGAACCAGGCGTGGGATGGGCGTATGTTGCCACGGCCTGCGATGCACGGCGTCAACCACATGACTGCTTTTTATGCACTAGTAGTGTGAGCAAAGGCTAGGAGCCTAATGAGGGCTTCAACATACCGGTGTATAAAGAACCCATCTGGGCCTAATTTCTCATCTATCATGGAAGTCGTCTAGAAACTTTATCCAAATCAGCGCAAGATGGAACCAGCAAGATAATCATTTAGCGCTCGAGGACAGGCTCACTGACTTTCACATGGCCTCCCAAAACCACGCAAGTGACCTTTTTGCCTGCTTGTGCACTTGACCCAAGACGATGGTGAGTTCGAAACAAAAATTTTAAACGAGGCGACGATGTGACAAAATAGGGTAAGCTGCTCGCGTATGAACGTACACTCTGGCCCAGGATGCCTATGACATATTCATGACGAAGCCAACTCCTAATTTCCAAAGCAAGAAAATATAAATTACCAGCTCACAGACTCCTCTTTGTTTCTTTCACCGCATCATGTCGTCTCCAAAAATCGCGATTATCATTTATTCGATGTACGACCACATCGCCAAGCGTGAGTATCCCCTCCGTCTCTAGATAGCTCATTTGTGATCTCCCTGGCCAGTCGCCGAAGCCGTCAAGCAAGGGCTCGAGGAGGCTGGGGGTTCTGCCAACATTTACCAGTATGTCCCGTTTCATCTTTACCAGACAATTTGTTGAGATTTGCAATCAGAGTCAAAGAGACGCTTGACGCCGACGTTCTGGCTAAATTGCAAGCGCCTGCTAAACGAGACTACCCCCTTTTCGATCCGGATAATCTCCCTTTGTTCGACGCATTCTTGTTTGGTATTCCCACCCGCTATGGCAACTTCCCTGCTCAATGGAAGGTGTGCAGCTCCCATTGATTCTGTCGATTCGTGCTCATCCCCTTAGGCGTTTTGGGACCACACCGGCGGCCTCTGGAAGCATGGCAGGCTCTATGGGAAGCTCGCGGGCGTGTTCGTCTCTACAGGCACCCCTGGAGGCGGTCAAGAAACGACAGTAATTAACACACTCTCGACCCTAGCGCACCACGGTATCATTTATGTCCCACTCGGATACGCCCGCACCTTTCACATCATGGGCAACTTGGAGGAGGTTCGCGGAGGTGTGTATCTTGTTATTTAGGGCGAGGCATCCGGTTAATGTGTGTTCCTTTCCTTCAGGTTCGCCTTGGGGCGCTGGGACATTTGCAGGTGTAGATATGAAACGCACCCCTAGCGCCCTTGAATTCGAGCTCGCCAGGATCCAAGGCCGCGAATTCTGGGAGGTTTGTACCAAGCACAAATTTTGATGCTTGTGCTTGAAAAGGAAGTGTAAGTTAACGCTCTAGGTAGAAAATGTAAGTCGCTGGGCAGTCGAGATCGAGTACCTTTAGTGGTTCTGGCTATATTTATACATAAGTTATTGTGCCTCTTTTTGTGCTCTTCGCATGTACTTGTAAAGATAGGAAGAACGGCAAGAAACATAGAAATTTGTGCGACCTTCCACAACGTTAGATATGTACTACGGTTGTGGTAGTTGATACTACTGTGGCCCCGATGCATGTATGAATGTAAATCTCTTGGTAGTACGGCCTTGCTGAGTGCTCGCGTGATCGCCCAAGTATAATGACCGTGTGAAGAAACGCTCAAACGAACTTATATTCACCTATTGTGGTTTTGCTCAGTACCCAAGATGAGTTTGTTTCCCTTCAGCACTACCTATAGAGTGTATGCTACATGAGAGTTGGGCGTAGAGCTCATGATAAGTATGGCAAATCCGTTCATTCACTCATGAAACGTGACGATTCAAGTACGGACAGCTCTCTCATTCTTACTATACAAGCTTGTTTCTCTTAGATTGGTATGAAGTTCAAGTTGTGGTCTCAAACTTTGTCCTACTCACTGT
>JBBPUC010000150.1:6702-22461 GCA_038094375.1 Tubosaeta aff. heterosetosa | reverse complement strand
CGTTCATTCACTCATGAAACGTGACGATTCAAGTACGGACAGCTCTCTCATTCTTACTATACAAGCTTGTTTCTCTTAGATTGGTATGAAGTTCAAGTTGTGGTCTCAAACTTTGTCCTACTCACTGTGACAACCCAGATTGCAAGTTCCCCTGCAGTCGCCTTGGTTGCTACTCAAACATTCATCATTGGCCGGCACCATCGTATGAAATCTTATTCCAATGGTGCGTAGTTGCGTCCGTTATGTGCCAGATCTGTCACACAACTGACCGCTTCCTTGGGTGCAAATACCATCCCGATGAGTCCTATCAAGAGATCTCTTTCTGCTCTTCTACACATCTTGCATCACTTGCACCTCTGAAGCGTCGTGCCTCCTCCAAGGGTGGCTATCATGATCTACTCCTTGTTTAGCAATCTAACGCTCCCTCTCGGGCGCGATCGCTAAATCTGTCAAGGCAGACCTATCTAGGTAGCCGGCGGTACTGCAAAAACCTGCCAGTGCATCCTTGGCACGATGCGCATCCACGGCCGACAGAGAGATTTGCTTCCGTGGCCACATAGAATCCCAGACCTGCTGATATACTTGTCAAATTCGATAACCCCCGTAGCTTCCGCAGCTTTGACGCGTACCTCTTCGGGATTCCTACCCGGTACGGTAGCATGGCCGCACAGCGGAATCTTCGTTAGTCGCTTGCGGCTAGCTACCATCTGACCCGCGCCTTGCGCCTTTAGACGTTCTAAGATGCCACTGGCTTGCTCTGGGTCCCGGGTGCGCTCTATGGTAAGTTCGCGGGGGTGTTTGTCTCTACGGGTGCCTCCGGCAGTGGACAAGAAGTAACTATCCTTTCCACGCTCGCTCACCGCGGAAATCATCTACCATCCACTCGGAGTTCGAGGGTTCCCGCCGCCGAGGAAGTGCGTGGAGGCAAGTCGCTATTATTTCCGTCAGTGTCATCGGTTGGCTCATGCTGTTTTGCGCGTGCATCAGTGCACGTTCTCAGATATGGATGGCCGCTTACCAAGTCGGAGCTCGAAATTGCTCACACGGGACGAGTCAGCAGGCACGACTTCTCTTAGATTGTATTCCTGGGGCAATCATGTATTCATGCATGATACACGTTCCAAGACTGGAGACAATTTATACCATGCAATGCTTATCCTTCTGCACGTAACTTTAGACAACCCAAAATGAGCTCTCCGGCCACTTATTCCCCCAGGCGTGTGGTCCAGCTCAAGAAACTACTTGCGAGTTGGTTTCGTCTATCGTCAGTCGACAAGTCTTCTCCGAGAGTAGCTATCATCATCTACTCGTTGTTCGGTCATGTTGCCAAACGTGAGTGCACGGTGGCAAACTCTTGGCCTTGCTCTAACCCATCGTAGTCGCCGAATCCGTCAAAGAGGGTATCACTGCAGCCGGTGGAAAAGCCGAGATCTACCAGTACGTTTCATTATACGACCGACCGACCTGAATCTCACTTTCCATGACCATATAGAATCGCGGAGACGCTTTCCGCCGATATTCTCGCTAAAATGGGTAACCCGCCCAAACCCAACTACCCCATCATCACCCCTGCAGACCTTACCAAGTTTGACGCGTACCTCCTCGGGATCCCCACTCGTTACGGTACCCTCCCTGCGCAGTGGAAGGTGAGTATGCAGTAACGATATGATACACATCTGACGTTGTGAACAGACGTTCTGGGACGCTACCGGTCAACTCTGGAAGCAGGGTGCTCTCTATGGCAAATTCGCGGGCGCGTTCGTCTCCACTGGCTCGCCAGGTGGTGGTCAAGAAGTGACCATCCTTGGCATGCTCTCCACACTCGCTCATCATGGGATCATCTACGTCCCGCTCGGGATCGCCCGCGCGTTTCCGCAGCTCACGAACTTGAACGAAGTGCATGGCGGTGGGTCGACGTAGATAGGCCTGTATGATTGGTTTACTGATGCTTGCGGGCATTAGGGTCGCCTTGGGGTGCGGGCACATTTGCTGGCGGTGATGGGAAGCGCCAGCCGAGTGCCCTCGAGCTCGAAGTCGCCAAGATTCAGGGCCAGACCTTCTGGGAGGTTGTTAACAGGCACAAGTTCTGATGAGCGACCTGGGAACTGGCCGCGTAAATATGCGTACTAATCGTTGCAAGTTGTAAAGACAATACAATGGGCCTCGGACATACATACGCATGGTGTGAGGCTTCTCACGGGCCCGTTTGAGTGAGAACTGCGTCCCTTTTGTGAGAAATAGACCGTCCACATGTATCTGTGATCTGACCCAGAGGCTGATCACCTGAAAGATAATTTACTTGGGATTTCGGGCTCATCTTGGATGACGTCACACCGGTTTCAACGATAGCTAATCTAATTCCACAATAGCTTGTGCTTGGTACATACTTGCCTTATCTCGCATCCTAGAGAATCTTGCAAGCACTTTGGAATGCCAAGTTGAGTTAGATCCCAAGCACCGGCGGCCGAGTTCTCTTTTGTAAAGCCCATCATTCCACGGAACCATACAGCATGATGCGATCAGCTCAAGGTTCTCATCGCTTGCATCGTCTTTGTGCCGCACAGCTACACCCGCGCGTTTACCTCATGTACAACCCGGCCGCGGTGCGTGCCTGGATGGACAAGGTCGTGGTCTGTTCATGGCGTGAGCGTTGTCGACTGTGCAGATCTCGTCGGTTAATAACTCGAGCTCGCCGATGTCGTGCATCAGTGGATGCGATTGTGTGAAAGTTATCGTGACGTTCTGAGTCTCCCTAATGACTGTTCTACCTTTGACGGAGCTGGCTTCGATGGTATGGTTTGTCGGGTGTTACATGAAAAGAGGGATTGAAATAGCCTTCTGGAACGTTCCACTTCACTGACTCAGCTGGCAACGCATCCTGAGCCATTGAACTAGCTTGTCTAAGCGTTGCTAGCAGTCGGACTGCGGTCTGATTTCGGCTAGCTATGATATCTCAGTTGGTTCGGATCAATACATAGATCACGGAGTTTCCTAAAAGAGGCCATTAGTTCCCTCCATATCTCACCGCATTGACGGGCGCTGCGACATTGCTGAGCACGAATAAATAACAGAACGTACGCCATGAGGCGAAGAGCCTTGTGTTGTGAACAAACGAGTGAATTGATATGAATTCCCGGTCGGGATATGATACATGCCAATTGTCTATCTGACTCACCGACTTTGGTTTTCCTTCGGAACTACTAATTGGTTGGTCAGCCTTGCTGCCATACCGTGGGCATGGCACCGTGTTTTCGTGAGTACCAATAGTGCATTCCCTCGTTTCACGTGTCTATTATGTGCCAGTCCTTGCTACGATCATGACATGATGTCGCAATTCCTGTCACTGACATGCTGGGGTACAAATACCAGGCCTTTCCACTCCAACGAGTCCAGTCAAGAGATCTCTTTCTTCTACACATCCCATTCATCTTTAGATCGCCATGGCCCCAAGAGTTGCTATCATCATTTACTCCTTGTTCGGCCACGTCGCCAAGCGTGCGTGTTCAGCGCAAACGCGTGTCGAAGCTTGACGTTTTGACCATCTCTACCACAGTCGCCGAGTCCGTCAAGGAAGGTGTCCAGGCTGCCGGTGGCAACGCCGAAATATACCAGTATGTCCCATCTCCCCCGCCCCGCACTATGCGCTCACGATCGCGGTCATCAGAATCCCTGAGACGCTTACCACCGATATCCTTGCCAAGTTCGGTAACCCGCCCAAGCCCAACTACCCCGTCATCACCCCCGCAGACCTTACCAAGTTTGACGCGTACATTCTCGGGATCCCCACCCGTTACGGCAGCCTCCCCGCGCAGTGGAAGGTGAGCGTGTTTATTCGCCGTTGGCAGCAGCGATCTAATACACACCTGGCGTCGTCGACAGGCGTTCTGGGACGCTACCGGTCAGCTCTGGCAGCAGGGCGCCCTCTACGGCAAATTTGCGGGCGCGTTCGTCTCCACTGGCTCGCCAGGTGGTGGTCAGGAAGTGACCATCCTTGGCACGCTCTCCACGCTCGCCCACCACGGGATCATCTACGTTCCGCTCGGGATCGCCCGCTCGTTCCCGCAGCTCACGAATTTGAACGAGGTGCACGGCGGTGAGTCGACCCGGGTAGATCGGTATGATTCTTTTGCTGATGCTTGTGTGTATTAGGGTCGCCTTGGGGTGCGGGTACGTTCGCTGGTGGTGATGGGAGGCGCCAGCCGAGCGCCCTCGAGCTCGAAATCGCCAAGATTCAAGGTCAAACCTTCTGGGAGGTTGTTAGCAAGCATAACTTCTGATAGACCACCTTCCTGGGAGCCAGAGATAGCCGTGTAAATGTACATGCTAAGCATTATGAGACGTAAAGAAAATACAACGGTGTTCTGGATAAATTGGGGGCTGACACAGGACGAGGGCATGTTGATATGGCGGCCGCTTTTCGAGCTCAGATGTCTCATCTTAAAGCATCATCACTTGAAAGACCAGCAATCATATAACAAGTTTGTGGCTTCACGTTAGTCTTTGACACGATGGCGCAACACTCGAATCCCTTATCTTATATGCCTATCTTGGAAAGCTTAGAAGTGATCACTTACCCCGTGACCTCATCCCAAAGTATGCAGACTGCTACTGTTATTTTAGACCATGCAGTCGTTTCGTTTTCAGGTGTTTTAAATGCCTCCTGGGCAGACGGGTTCTCCATCGCGTCACGTTCACGCATCTTCATGGACAGCCTGCATAGCATCATTAGCATGCAAGAAGAGACTGGCCAGAGGTTCTCGCTCAGCCAACGTTTGCGTCATCAACATCCCGAGCGAGATCCACCACGGTGGGTGCCCGAAACTGAAGTGCTCCGTCTGCGGTGCAGTGTGAACTTTGTTAGGCTTGTGGGGTGTCCGCGCAGATCTTGTCAGAAAACGACGCTTGAGCTGGCCAAATGTCAGGATTTGGTGACCGTCGAATACGGCTGCGCGAAAGTTGCCGGATGGACGTATGACGGTCTTGTGCTTCACCCCTTCACCGATTCATCTTGAAAGCTTGTGTCAATTGAAGTTACTCGTGGAAATTTGAAAAGTCGTTGATATTGTAGCAGAGAAGGAGAGCCTGCAGGAAGTTTGCTGTGACGAGCTTTTGGAAATCTTCAGGTACCTACAGACGAGCCAGTGCTTGTCCAGATGGAGGGACTGCGGTCTAGTTGGCTATGTTATCGCAGTCGTTCGGATCAGTACGTTACGGGGTTTCCTAAAACATACCATTCGTTCCCTCCGTATCTCACCCCGCGAGATCGAGAGACAACGAGTCGTAGGCCACGAGGAGTCTTCATGGAATAGACGAGCGCATTGGTATGAATTTCCGGTCGGGATATGATACACGTTCTTACTCACCAACCCCAGCGTTGCCCGATGTGATGGATGAGTTCTGCCCACTAAATACCACCATCGGATCGGTTGGTCAGCCTTGGATGCGGCATCCTATTTCGCAGCCTGGCGCCGTGTTCTCGTGAGTACCAACGGTGCGTTTTTGTCCATTCCCTTCGTTTCGGGACAGATAATCGTGTCTGTCATATTCCAGACCTGGCATTCTAATCGCCGCGCTACCATCATGACACAATGTCGCCATTCTGGCCATAACTTGCCACTCGCTTGCTAGAGTACAAATACCAGACAGGCTGCCCCAAACGAGTCCCTTTAAGAGACCTCTTCACTCTTCTACGTTCTTGCACCACATTCATCTCTCCATGTCCTCTCCAAGAGTTGCTATCATCGTTTACTCCTTGTTCGGCCACGTCGCCAAACGTGCGTGTTCAGCGCACACGTTGATCGATGTTCGACGTTTTGACCCTCTCTACCATAGTCGCCGAATCCGTCAAGGAAGGTGTCAAGGCAGCCGGTGGCAACGCCGAAATATACCAGTATGTCCCATCTCCCCCGACTCCGTACTATGCGCTCACGATCGCGGTCATCAGAATTCCGGAGACGCTTACCACCGATATCCTTGCCAAGTTCGGTAACCCGCCCAAGCCCAACTACCCCGTCATCACCCCCGCAGACCTTACCAAGTTTGACGCGTACCTCCTCGGGATCCCCACCCGTTACGGCACCCTCCCCGCGCAGTGGAAGGTGAGTATACCCATCCGTCGCTTTCAGCAGCGATCTGATACACATCTGGCGTTGTCGACAGGCGTTTTGGGACGCCACCGGCCAGCTCTGGAAGCAGGGTGCCCTCTATGGTAAATTTGCGGGCGCGTTCGTCTCTACTGGCTCGCCAGGTGGTGGTCAGGAAGTGACCATCCTTGCCACATTGTCCACGCTCGCTCACCATGGGATCATCTACGTCCCGCTCGGGGTCGCCCGCGCCGGCGCGCAGCTCGGGAATTTGGACGAGGTACATGGCGGTGAGTCGACTTGGCTAGGCTGGTGACGTTGGTGTGCTCATGTTGCGCGCATTAGGGTCGCCTTGGGGTGCAGGCACGTTCGCCGGTTCTGATGGGAAGCGCCAGCCGAGCGCCCTCGAACTCGAAGTCGCTAAGATTCAAGGCCAGACCTTCTGGGAGACCGTCAGCAGGTACAAGTTTTAAGTGAACCAATCGTATGTCATATGTACGTGTTGTAAGATGTAGCGATTATACAACAGGATGCGAATCATGTTCGTGAGTGTGCAGTAACATCAAAACAGGACTGTGTGGAGATAAGCATGCACCAAAGAACAGGGATGATCACTACCCGAACACCTCACACGAGGTCGTCCAAGGGGGAGTCCCGTTTTCAGCAGCTTTTCTCCGGAGGCCAAACTCTTCAACGTGGGCTTCTGTCACTTCGGCGATCTGTTGCGGAACTAGAGAAAACGATCAAGGATGTCAACTTCCCATAGACTACAAAGGCTAATATGACACACTTGGCTCCACAACCACAGGCAAGGCCCGCCCGACGGTGCCCTGTATTCTTTCCAAGCGTTGATTGATCGTACCGACAAATCTCTTCATTGGAAAGGGTCATGAAACACGACTCGTAGCAAGCGCTGGCCTCACCTTCTGGTCCTCCACAACAAGCTCCAAAATCCCTCGGCTCGCTGCTTGTGACTTTTCTTGAATGGTTGCCTGCGCTTGGCTCAGTTTGACTAGGGCAGACCAATTACCGATCATCCCTCCACGCCACGTTAGGCCAGATAAGACATACATGTGAACAGCCGTTTACCTTCCTCGCTCCTGTCCTCTTGGAACTGAAGCAGATGACCCACTTCCCTAAAGGGCGAAGTGTTCATCAGCTCAGAACACGGCACAATAGCGGAAACGACGCGAACCGCTGGGTAGGCATGATGTAGAGATCAGATACACGCAGGTACGTGCCCGAAATTCGCTCGGTGAGCATGGCTACTTTGAGTGGGCCCATCATTTGGGCATACATGGCATGTCGCGTCTAAATCTGATTTCATCTTTGTTCAAGCCAAGACGCTCTCAGGAATGGTAAGACTCCGTACCGGACAGCGTAACCCCAGCGAGGACCATTTGAGAGTTTGCCTCGATGTTTTTGACCCACGACGTCACTTGGGGCCGCATAACATCGTTGATGAGCGACGTCACGTTGCAAAAGAACTGCACCATTTGTGAGAACTGTGCACGTAGCGCTGTGTTTCCGCGTTCGTTGAATCATCGTCATCATGAATAGGGAGACGTATACGTACTTGTAAAGGCCTTGACGGCTTGCATGAGCACAGGTAAGATTTCTTTCAGAGTGGCATTTTCCAGAGACAACTTCGTCACAGATGCGATTGTCTTTGCGATTCTGCGCTGACCATCGATGAGACGCAAACATGCCTTGTCGTACGATTCCCTTGTCACCTCCAGGTTTGCACGCGTCTGATCTACCTGAGGAGTGAATGACCGCCTACAGTATATCCGGTACAGACGTACACGACATTTCGATGTTTCAGTAGCAGCTTGCTATAAAGGGTAACCCATAGCGTTTGATACCGACAAGGAAGATACATACCACGCAGCTGCTCGTAGCCGACACACACTGTGGGGTACCTGGGCCAGTAGCAATGTTTCCCGTTTGCTGTAGGATGAGATTGCACCGCGTCACGATGGCCTGAAGATTCTTGATCATCTTCTTTACTACGGGCCCGTGTTTTTTCAGCGCCCTATCATCACTCTCGACGGTCCTGGCAGCCAGATTCGTACTCTTTGTGATCTGGATGGCTTGTTCCATGATAGGTATCAATTCAGATGAGATAGGCTTGTTTTTGTCAAGGGGATCTATCAACCGTTCCAAACTCGCTTCAACATACAATCCACCACTCTTCCCACCCTAAAGTAGTACATTAGTGAGGCTCTCGTGGGCAACTGAAGTTGCCATGCAAAATACGTACGGAGCCACGAATGTTATCCCAATCTGGCTTTCCGTCAGGCCCACCAGTGATAAGAAGATTCAGATCGGAAACGAGTCCGAGTACTTGTTGTGCAAGTGAGAGCCCGGGATCACTCAGCGCTGCCCCGGACGGCTGCATGTCATGAATAGATTGATTCTTTTGGAGGACCATCTGTGCCTACCTGTAGAAGAAGACGAGCCCGTTTGTAAGTAGTGACTTGCGCAGTACCCAAAAATGCGTTCATAGGAGCTGTAACAGCATTTGTCAAGCTCTCTACTTCATGCATGCCCACTATTCCCCAGCTAACGAAGAGTTTCAGTCATACTCCAGCCCTTGGATGGCGTACTAAAAACGTACCCTGACGGTAAACTATCAACAGCTGTCTTGAACTCTTCCTCTGCTATCGCATACGACCGCATGGGTAACATTATTAGTGACTGGGTAGTCCCATAATGGCGCTCCTGCCCTTTTCATCAAGTCTGATGTCTCCTTGGCCTCTTTTCTTCTTGTTCTGCCTGGTCCCTAGGGATGCAGAGGTGAATTTCGTTCCGCTCGGTTACTTTTTCTACAGTCCCGACCTGTCTCGAATAGTAGACGAATGAGAGCAGTTGAAATCTATAACGCATACCTTGTAAGTCGTACACTCCAAGATCTCCTGCGCAAGTGCAGAAATCCTGAGAAACGCCCTCTCACATGTGCGTGACGCGTCTCTACGTAGTCGACAGCGTCAGAAGGGATACTGGTCCTGCACGCACGGTCGGTATGGAAAGCACGTGCACGCAAATGTTGGTGAGTTCCGAAACCGAGTCTAGCGCATTTGGCAGCAGGTATTCAACCTCGATCACGGGTGGACTCTGGATGATGATCGTCGCGCCTCGGGCAACTGACTCGATGCGTTGTTGATAAGTGTCATCTGATATGAGGCTGTTTCGAATGCGTTGTAACCGTCCCCCATCATTTGTTGAAGGCATGTCTTGAAAGGGGTAGGGTACTTTGCGTGCGTGAGCATGGGAGTCTTGTTCTCGGAGACGAGCGCTAAATAAACCAGGGTCGTGAGTGGGACATGCCTGGTGGAGGGCTGGAAATGACCGACAGAGATCGCTTGTGCTGGAGGCGATAACCATGAGCGAACCGAGGAGTGCGATTAAAAGTGGTGCAGGGTGGAGGAGATCTCCCCAGTTGGTGTTACACCACATGCTAAGGAGAATCAGAACGTTGTGAGACCATTGACGCTATGGGGACGTACACCATCCAGCTATCCTCGTTTACATCTTTGCCTCTGGATATCTGTGAAACTGCATCGCGTACTTGCACCAACTCCGAGAACGACATTACAACGTTGCGTAGAGAGTGGAGATTGAAGGTGATCAAGCGGTTCCACATTTATTCCATTTCCTAGAACCTTCCACGAGGTGATGCCACTGACAATGAAAGCGGCACGAGAAACCAACTAGGTAGTAGGGCCCAAGGCATGAGTACTTGGGAGTCCGACTAACCTGAACGTTCCGGACGACAGCGCCCACATCTAAATTGGACCCTTCCTGTGAACACGTCCCCTTCGTTGATCAATCTGTAGAATACTCAGTAGTCACTAAAGAAAAGTAACTAAAGGAACTACGGTGCGATGTACCAACGATTAGGTAATCAAACATACCAAATATGGACATAAATATCCAACACAATCTCAATCTGGCAAATTTGGAAGGCCTTTGCTAGTAGCACATTGGCCTCGAGTTTATTCGCCCGTCTTTGGGTCTACTAAGAAACATCGACAAGCCCACCTGTTAATTTATGTCTAATTCATCTTCACAGCTTGGCATAAACTAGGTTTGACCACTACTAACACTATGTACGTCAACCTCGCAAACTTTTCACCATTTATGGTGACACGACATTCAATGTAATACGCCTCTAAGGACAATCATACCCCTAGACGTCAGACGCCCTCTGCCAGCGTTTCCCTCGAGAAACCTGGATATCCATGGCTTGTCTCTTCCCTAATTTTCTCTGTATATTTCACGAGTCCCCCATGGTAGGTATAAGCCTCCCGTATCTTCCCCGGAATGTTGGAACCCATATACCAGTTGTCCGTCTGCGCATAAAACGTGGTAGCACACAGTTCGTCGACGTGTTTCTTGAATGTCAAAGCAGCTCGGGTGGTCGGCGTAAACTTGGTGATTTGGTGCTCGCGCAGGTATGTAATTGCTTCGAGGATCCACCTGCCCTGTATATGCACACAGATTGGGGCGTTACTCAATGTCGACGGTCCTTGTGGGCCGAACGTGAAGAACAGGTTCGGAAAGTTATCGATCGTCATGCCCAGACTACGCAAGTTCTCAGTTGGGGTCAGGTCAAGGGTTACTGTGCTCACTAGGTCAACACGCCGTCTTTCCAGTGTTCTTGAATTGTTTCTCCCTTCAAACCACGCAAGTCGATTTCGTTGAATCCGCCGGTATAGCCATCAAACCCTATTCAATTACTAATGACAATTGCATCGGACCATCGGACACTATTCGCATACCTGTTGCAAAGACGAGTACGTCAAACTCGTATTCCTTGTCTGTCGTCTTGAGACCATTCTCGGTAATTTCCAGGATAGGCGCTGCGTTCAAATCGACGAGGTCGACATTATCTTGGTTAAATACCTCGTAGTAACTTTGCTCCAGCGAATGTGACTTGCTTGCTATAGGATGGCATGGTATCTCTGGCGCTAACAAGGCGCGTTTCCGAGGGTCCTTGATGCGTTCTCCGACTTTTTTCCTCCAAAAATCGTAGGCTATCTTGTTACTCTCCCTGTCGGAGAAGAGGTCATAGTAATTTCCCACTACGTGGCCAGGTTAGAGCTGCTAACAAACTGTGTCTGGACTCACGTATGAAGTGGAAACCGCCCATGGCCCATAACCTCTCGAAATTCGCTTCTCGTTCCTCTTCACTGTCACTCGACATGGGTCGAGGAATTAAATCGGCAAATATACCGATTATTGTCGTATCTAACTTTTGGTACATTTCCTCGTACACGGGTTTGAAGATATCCTGCGCTTCTTTGCTGATACTACGAAGCGTCTTAGGGAGTGCCTGGTTCGGGGTCCTTTGAAATACCGTCAGGTGGTCTACCTGTTTACCTCTCTGAGCGCCCTTGTTATCTGTGTAGACTCAGGTGGCATACCTGTGGTCCGACCTCTTCGATCACCTGGACGCCGCTTGCGCCCGTGCCGATGATACCGACTCGCTTCCCGGCCATATCAATGTCTTCTTTGGGCCATCGGGTCGTGTGAGGACATGGTCCTTTGAACCGCTCGCGTCCTTTGATGTCAGGTATGTACGGCTTGGATGAAAGACCCTAGACGAAAAGGTTAGTAGATAATCGAGCTAGAATTCCACGCCCTTACTATGCAGAGAAGCAGATAGCGCGCCGAGACCTTGTATTGGCCATCCTTTCCCTCAGAAGTCACGTTCCACAGATGCGATTGATCATCCCAATGCGCTTGCTTCACCACCGTGTCAAACCGACAGTATGGGCGCACATTCATCTTGTCTCCTACGTACGCGAAATATCTAGTACAAGCATGTCAATATCAAGTGTAAACATGAGCTGCGATGCACGTACGCTTGCAGCTCCCTCCAACCTGGTAAATTTTCCTTCCATGTCCAATCTTTCCACAGCTCCGGAAGGGGGAGCTCGTAGGTTGGTATATAAGTGTCTGCACGTGCACCAGGGTATGTGTTCCAGTACCACGTTCCTCCCAAATCGGAACCTGCTTCGATCACCGTACAACGCAGTCCTAGTTTGCGCAACTGAATGAGCTGATAGATGCCGCTGAAACCTGCACCGACGATGATAGCGTCGTACTGTTCGTGCTGCGTCATGTCGAGATTCCAGGCGACACAGATAGGTGTGCGTTTTGATGATCGCCTGGGCGGTTGAAATGTGGGGTGTCTGCTCCTGATCCCAAGAAATGCCTGGTCGCGTAGACTTATGTTGCTAGAATAACCAGTGCATGTTTCACATGAGACAGTTAAACTGTCAAGACTGTCTCATGTGAAACATGCACTGTTACCGATGTCTTCTGATAGTAATAGTGCCTTCATAACTCATGACAGCGCTACGTCGCATTACTAGTGCTCGAGAGAGGAAGGAACGTCACGGCCTCGTCGATTGAAGGTATTTGGATGAGTGTCATTCTAGGGTATAACAAAGGAAATAGATCTATGTAGTTTCCCCCGACCATCAGCAAACTGACCCTTTCATTTAGCCGAGGCTCCAGAACTCTGGAGCCAACTAGCCTTTTTAGTAATCTTCTCATTCCAGTACCGCACGTGAAGTTGCTCTCTCTCAAAGATTTCAACACGCTTGCAGGAGGAAGAGAGCGACAGAGGCTAGTCTCAGCTTAAAGCCTGAACCTGAACCCTATTCAATCGACAAGTTCACCCTCCAAGCTTGCCATGAAAATGGGGCTCAGCTCGCAACCATGCTCTCATCTACTGCGGTTGCCATGAAGCATCCGCATTCGATCCTTACGACCAAGTAGATGCACTTGTTTCAGAAGCCGCAATTATGCAAGGGGACATCCAGGATGCAGCAGTGCGCTGCTCATCCCTTGAATTGTTGCTGGCCACATTGCAATCGGAGAGTGATACGCTTTTGGGGACGGACGCGAATCCTGCGATGGATGCCCTTCATCGACTCGTGCAAGATCAAAGGACGTCCTCCGCGGCTGTGTATCGTGATCCTACGTCGGCTTTTACAGAAATGCAAGCTCGTACACCACTCGTGAATGCGTGCAAATTGCAGAGTCACATCGTGTTTTCTCGCTTTCTGTCGTTGAGCCGCTGAGCGAGAAAGCGAGGAATTTGACGCAACAATTCACAGAGGTGTGCGAGCCTTTTCTACCACGTTTTAACTCATTATCTTCCTTCGCGGGTGATTTCAGCTTGCGACGGACCTCACATTTCAGATTGCCTTGGCGCAAGAGCGCACAGAAAAGCTGCAGAACATGCTGGGAATTGCAGAGACACTGCAAGAAGGCGTGGATCGTCAGCGCGAAAGTTGGCAGTGCGTGACGTGTCTTACTTTATTCTCGTATCTCTCTGAATGTCTATCTTGCAGGGGGCACTAAGAAGTTGCCGAGATACACATTCAACAAACCAGAGAGATTATTAAATCCGCAGAACGAAAACTTGACAGTATGGAATCCGCTCGGGTACGACTCCGATGCTGCCGTTATGACACTGTAACTCTTATCATCAGATTGCCTCACATTTGGGCTTGGGTAAGCCTTTGATTTCTTTGACTTGAATGAGGAAATCGAAGACGCTGAAAGAACGATCGCAAGCGCTGAACCGAATCCACGCGCATGCGAAGAGCGTCCAGCAGGCCATTGTTGCATTACAACGCATCAATGATGAAATCGTGTCCCTTGGCACGTTTGGAGACGTGGTTCAAGTACAAGAAGCGGCACTCCAGGCAAGCGTAACCCATGGGCAAGCACTTTGCACACGTATGATCGATCTGACCAATGCTTCCCTGGATGTCACTCTCTTCGTTGGATCACTGGCTGCGAGGAGCGAGACCCTCGCCACGCATCATACTGCAGGAGTTCGCTTGCGGTGTACTAAACTTTGGGACGCTGGTGGTATCCGAGCAGTGGTTAAACGAGTGGCTGGTTCAGCGTAATCCGGGCGCACTGCAGGAGACGTTGGATATGATTACTCAGAGTGACAGAAAGGACAGCATTGGAGAGAACTGCCGGTTTCCAGAAACACGTCGATCATATGGGTGGCTATAGGGAATATGCTGTGAAATCATACGTTGGTGTGAACATGCGTGCGCGTGAGAAACTCAAAATCGCTCTCCTTGAACACGCACAGTACCTGCCGTGTTCATCGTGTTTTTTATGAGATAGGTTTTGTGCCTACCACGATGTCCGCACGAACTTCGAGGTTCACCTAGCCCTTTTCTATTTAATTTAATTAGCAACGGCCCATGCAACGTCAACTTCAGCCTGCGAGTCGCTGCGCAGATTCGTGCTACCCTTGAGTCTGCATTGATGGTCGACAGTGGAGATCTGCTCTCTGTACATGCACAAAAACGCCCGCTACGTATACATCAACATGCGGTATCCACTGCTGTGCTTCATTCCATGGTCCTGGGGGAGTGAGCTGATTCATACCAGGGGCTGTGGTCTAATTCATTCAGCGACAACCCTACAACAACGTTCAAGCTATGCAGGCTCACCACTTGGCGCAGAAATAAAAAGTGCGTTTCGTTTCCACCGTGACCAAACGCCCGGGTTCTTTCTAGCCATGGAGTACGGAACGCACCAACAGCCGTCCAAAGTTATCTTGGCGTACGTGCTCTCGGCATGCTAGTAATCCTCTCAGGCTGATTCGTTTGCTGTAGAGTCATGGGTGCAACTGGTACGGGTATGTTGACCTTTCAATGTCACCGCATGTTTTCGTTTGGGTGCTTAATTGACCTTTTTCCCCGCTCGTCTCTAGGAAAGTCAACGGTGAGTGCTGTTGAAGCTTGCTGAACACAGCCTTATACCCGCTACGTGTAGTTCATCCGTCTGCTCACAAACGACGACACAATTCGCATCGGTCATGGTCAACAGTCTGAAACCATTGACATCCAAACGGCCGACTACATCGATCAGGCAACCGGTCGCTCAGTCACGCTCATTGACACCCCCGGCTTCGATGACTCTAGGGAGGGTGTTACAGACACCGACATTCTCCAAAAGATAATAGACCATTTAGAGCCAGAGAGCGGGTGAGTATGCAAGCTTGAATTCCCTTGTTGGCATTCTGACCGCCTGGATTATGCAGGGAGGGGCAGAAGGTCAATGGTATCATCTATATGCACCGCATTTCAGATCCCCGAGTCGGTGGTGTCTCGCGAAAGAACCTAAGGATGTTCCGTTCGCTTTGCGGGGAAAATGGCCTTGCCAACGTTCGTATCGTGACGACGAACTGGAATCGCGTCACCGAGCAGGAAGGTAGCCACCGAGAGACCGACTTGGAGAATGGCGCTTTCAAACCTCTCATCGATGCCGGGGCAAAAATGCGCCGTCATGCAAACACCCTGGAGTCCGCCGGCCGGATCATGGCAGAACTCATTCCACTCGAATCAGTAACCATGAAGATCCAGGAGGAAATCCAGGCTGGCAAAAAACTGGGGGAAACTAGCGCTGGTAAGGTGCTCACGACAGATATGCAGGAGTTGCAAAGGAAGCACGAGCAGGAAATGGCCGATTTAAAGAAAGAGATGATGAAAGCGACCGAGGATAGAAACCAGGCATTGAGAGCCGAAATGGAACTTCAACACAAAGCACTGGAGGAGAAAATAGCTCGTTTGGAGGACGACCGGGCCAGATTGGAGAAGACGTTAGACGAATATCGCGAAGCGGCACA